>JZKD02S1718927.1:36643-98523 GCA_000966675.3 Picea glauca
TGAGAAATGAACAATAGTATAAGAGTTACACCAATACACCATAATACACCATGCACAATATATGAGAAATAATCAATAGTTATTGTTCAAGGGAAGTAATGACTTCCAAAGGTAGGTACATCTTTCAAATGTCAATGGAAGGATAAAACTCCAAGAGGAAGATACAATCCTCCAATATCAAGAGAGAGTTGAACTCTCCATCCTTTCCCCTTCCTTCCACCCAAGAATATATGAGAGATAATAAAACTTTACATTAAATCATCACCATCAACCAATCATTACATAGAACCTGATAATGCTTCCTGAAACTTCTTCAATTTTTGCAATTCTTTAATTCTTGGAGTACTCTGATCCTATAGATAATATTACTCAATGTATTCTTTGAAACTCCTCCAATTTTCACTCCTTGAATCCTCCCCAAATAGAGGTTATAGAAAGAATGGTAGACTTTATTCAATTCTGGTCTATTCAGGAGAGTGAACTTGCATAGAATTCTCCACGCTCAATAATTAACATCCGATTCTAAAACTCACATACAAGAAACTACAGTCTGTACTCTTTCCAATGAAATTTGTCCCACTTAATTTGGATTCTCGATGAAGAGGTTATGACTGTGTTATCCAGAACACCTGTTTATTGACTAGCTTCAAGACTGGTCACAAACCCTATCTTCCACAGAGTGTATCTCCATAATTATAGTGAATCAAGAGGTAAAATTTTTACCAGAGGTACCTTGATATTTCTTCTCAATACCATAGCGATTTCACCATCTGAATCATTCTAGAAAAAAATTTATAGAAAAAATGAGAAGATGACCTGAAAATAACATACCTTAGAACACATCACCAAAAGACTTCATCCTCCCTTGAAATCCAACCTTCTTTTCTTCTTATTTTCCTCTGAAATTCGACTTGTATCAAATGAATGTATAATGATGTTTATTTATACCATTTATATCACTTCCTTTTAAGATTATGTCTGACCTAACACTTTCTTATTTTGTAATTCTTTTCTTTAATTATCTTCAGGGCCTACATGTCCTTCCTTCTTTAATTCACTTTGTCATCTTCAAAAATTCATTTCTCCTCAACCATGAGGATCCACGTGATGTGCCACATACCAATGGAAACAACATGATGTATACTATACATTCATGGGTGTTGTATATGCATGTGCATTTTCCTTCATGTCCAAATACCTTTATCAATCTTGCGGTCCAAAACCTATGACTAGGGTTGACATCAATGAAAACAACCAATCTTCCAACATCATCCACCTTCCTTGAATGGTACATAAATGCTAGCGATGTCCACCCCACCGCAGGTCAATTATGTAGCGACCTGACCCATGCGTTCAACCCCGCACGAGAGGGAATACATCCCTTCTCCTGACTTAGATCTAGTAGTTGACATGGTCATCTCTTCTATAGGGATATTAGAGACATATATCCCTACCCTTATCGAGTTGATTGACATGTATTCCTTCCAGAGTGATTTTCTTCCATCTAACAAAGATATCCTGGAAGCCATGGATTAAATTTGTCCCTTGAAATGTATTTCTTCCAGAGCATTGTCCTCTTGGAAGCCATGATGAAGGAGAAGCTACGAGCATAGTTTTCCTCTCTGTAACAATCTTGTTAAAAAATGAAACAAAAATATGTGGATTGAACAAAGAACCTTGAGCATAGTTTTTTTTCTCTGTGGCAAGCTTGTTAAAAAATGAAACAGAAGCTATGAGCATAGTTTTTGCTTCTATGTGGAAAGCTCATTAAAAAATGAAACAAAGGTCCAGAGCATAGTTCTTTTCCTATGTCAATCTCGTTAAAAAATGAAAGTCACCTCTCCTATCAATTTGAGACTTTTCACTAGATCTCATAGATGTCAAGTCAAGTCTTTCATTAGGTCTCGTATTTGAACCTTCCTTTCATCCGCCCTTATCCTTTTTCTCCAGCTATTACAAAAATTGGTGACAATCTCAAAGTCAACGAATGAAATGAAGCTTGGGGGGGCATGTCTCCAGCATTTGAATATCATCCTGGAGTTAAGATGCTAGCTTCACAAGTTGGGGGTAGAATACCAACCACCATGGTTATCCCTTAAAACCTTTGGACATTACGTTGGAAAATTACAAGCATAGTTTAATTTTGTTTCAAGCTTGTGTAAACATGAAACCAATACTGAGCTTAGTATTTGTTCTTTCTCGCACTCACAAGTACATGAGAATGTGACCGAGTATAATTTTATCACTTTTTTTGGACTCGTAAAGGTTATACAAAAAATGAATCCCTAGTGGATTCACCAATTTCTTTTATAGGAAAATCCCCCTGCGAACAGGTAGATCTTCCCTCAGTTTCTAGACCCCTAATACCGAGACAAAAATATGTAAATGGACACTAACATCCCTTTAAATATAGTAAACTAATCAAAATAAAGAGAGGGAGAAGGTATGATGTACCTTGCTTTGAATCTTGTCCTTGCTTAATCAAATCCGAACTTGATCTCGAAGCTCTTTAGCATGACATGATATCTACAATGAAATGTAAAACGAAAAAAAAACAAAGACTTCCTACTCTACCAAGATTAGTTTAAACACAATTCATCCATAATAGACAAGCATATGTAAAGATATATAAACTAGAAGGAAATAGGCCAAGCATATATTAATGAGAACATTAAAAATACACTTACAATCTGTAGATGCAGTTGCAACAACCTATACAAGTCCTCCTCATCCAGCCCTTGCACGATGCTCCCAAGATCATAAGTTTGATACCTCAAAGCTTTCTCCCAAGATCATAAGTTTTATACCTCAAATATGCTCTCTATCCTCTTCTCCATGGAAAATCCCTCATTATATAGGATTTGTAGGCTTAACCACCATGGAGAGGATCACTCATTAGATCCACTAAAATTGGATCTCCAAGATATTTATGGAGAAAATATCTCTTAAGGATTTTAGAGAGGAAATATCTCTCAAAAATTTTAAGAAGAAAAATATTTCAACCATCCATGAGATCCTCAACCTCCCCTAAAAAGTAGGAAACCAAATGTGAGGTGGATTCTCACACTAAATTAATTTCCTTTTCATGAATATTAATAATTAATTCATGTGGACATAGTATTTTGACCTTGATATAACACATTTCTCCTCTAGATTGACTAGGGATTGTGATATATGTTATTTCATGGTGTCGAGGTGTATGCGACACTTAACAAGGTGAATATAACACTTTTACGACACTTGCGACACTTAGGTGAGGTACCTAGGTGTGGTAATTTGATGTGTAACAAAATGCCCCCTAATGTGTGAGGTCAGAAGAGAGACTGATAGCCAAAACACTTTAAAATTATTCAATGCAAGGGCATGGAGTTGGAGAACCTGGAAAAAGCTGCAAACAAGCATCAAACAATATTGATATATGTTCCATTTCCAAGGCAAGGATACCTATGCTTGGAATATGAGATGACTCAAAGCACGACCGTCGACCAATACACTATGGATCCATTTAAAATATTGACTTGTTCGACAACACAGGTATTCCAACAGAGGACAAACACCTTTAGTAACCACTCACATAAATATATCAAATATCAACACACCAATGTTTTCACATGGTAAAACCCCTACGAGGAAACATCCATGGCCCCAACCAAGGAAGCCACTTGGAGCAGTTTATTAATGCAAAATAAAAAGATTACAGAGATATTTTACAAGAGAGTTTCTCACAATCGATCATCAGAAAATGACCCTCCATTCTCTTTAAATAGAGATCATGGACCAATCAGGTGTTAATCCATGGATCAATGGCCATTAAGATCGAGGAGAGTATGAACCTTCGAATCACTCTATGTTGCAAACATATCATGACCATCGGATTTCCTAAATACAAATGCATACTAATACATACTAAATAAACACACTAAGAAACACACTTTTACCTAACAAGACATTAGACAAAGTAGATATTAACTAACTCCTGAGTGTCTAAATATCATAACATCCCCCCTTAAGGAAAACTTGGGATAGGATTGAAGGATTTACAATGTTGACACAATAGGAGAAGGAAGGAGGCATTAGAGCCTATCCCCCCTTAATGAAAACTTCCTAAACTCCTAACATAGATCGAAGTTTGGAAAACTTCACTTCTATAAGAGACTTTGTGAAAATGTCTTCAACTTGATCATCTGTAGGGAAAAAGAGCACTTCAATAACTTGATCAGGAATGAGATTTCTGATGAAGTGCATGTGTAGCTTGATGTTCTTGCTGCACTGATCTTGAACTGGGTCTTTGACGAGCTTGATGTCACTCTGATTGTCGCACCAAAGGCTAGTCGGATGCTGCTACTTGAATCCAAACTATGAAAGGATCTGTCAAAGCCATAAGGCTTCCTAACTTGCATTTACTGCTACTTGGTACTCTACTTATACTGAAGAAAGTGCAATAGCCTGCTTTTTCTTAAAGACCCACAGGACAAGTCTTGAACCAAGGATGAAAACATAACCTGTAGTAGACTTCCGATCATCAGGGTCGCCGGCCCAATCTAAATCAATGAAACCAACCAATAAAGGAGTCCCCCCTGAACTATAATGTATCCTGAACTGAAATGTACCATGAACATAGAGAAGTATCCTTTTTTTTGCTTTCCAATAACTTTCATGGGCTGTTTGCATATATCGGGAAACAAGAACAACAACAAAGGAAAGATCAGGATGGGTATGAGTTAAGTATAAGAGGCTACCAACTAACTAACTGTATAGGGTGGCAATAAGATTGACTCCAGACTGGAAGGAAGAAGGGGTCGGCTTACAATCATCCATGTGAAAGCGACGAAGAAGGGCACAAGCATACTTAGACTAGGAAAGAAAAATTCCTTCATTGGCTTGCAAAACTTGGAGGCCAAGGAAATAGTGCAAAAAGCCTAAGTCTGTCATTTCAAATTTCTTCTTAAGGCTGGTTTTCACATGGTTTAAAAGTTTTGAGTCAGTACCAGTAAGGATAAGGTCATCAACATAAAGGAAAAGGATTATGAGATGGCTTCCTACTTTCTTGGTATAGGCATTAGGATCAAAATGGCATCTAGAGAATCCGGTGTCAATAAGAAAGTTGTCCATTTTGACATACCAAGCTCGGGGAGCTTGCTTAAGACCATAAAGATATTTCTTAAGGCGACAAACAAGGCTAGAGTCATTATAAACCTAGCTAAGAGGTTGTTCCATGTATATTTATTATTGAAAATATCCATGCAAGAAGACGGATTTAACATCCATTTGATGGACCTCCCATTTATGTGAGGCAGCAAGGGCAAGAACAAGGCAGATGGAATTCATTTTGGCTATAGGGGCAAAGGTTTAATTATAGTCAATTCCTTCAACTTGGGAAAATCCTTTGGCAACTAACCGAGCCTTGTGTCTTTCAATACTTCCATCTGATGCATACTTAGTTCTGTAGACCCATTTATGTCTGACAATTTTTCTTCCTTTTGGAAGAGGTACAAGATCCCAAGTATCGTTTTCCATTAAAGAACAATACTCTTCATTCATTGCTGTATCCCAATATGGATGACCCGAAGCTTCTGCAAATGTCTCTGGATCATGAGTCTCTGAAACTTGAGCTGAAAGAGAAGAGGCTTGCTGAAACTGTGAATGTGTTCGACGCTGATATGAAGGATCACCGACAAGTCCACCAATTGCTTTTCGTGTTGAACAGACCCATTTAGGAAGCGGTGGAACTGCTGCTGGTTTGGGTTCAAAGGACTCATCTGGAGGAAGGTGAGCAAGCGGAGGTGGATTTTCATCCTCACTATTATTATATTAAGAAGAAACCATAATAGGAATAGAAGAAGGCACAAACGCCGAAGATGGATCGCAGGTCGAAGAAGTCACAATCACCAAATTAGGCTCGCAGGCCAAAAGATTTTCATCAAATTTAACATATCTTCTAATAATAATTTCATTACAATGTGGTTGAAGAAGTTTATAACCTTTGACATCTTCAGAATCACCAACAAATATACACTTCTCATGTTTAGGCTGCAATGCTTTCATTTTCTCATTAGGAATGTGAGCCCATTCTATATTGCCAAATACACAGATGTGAATTATAGTCCAAGATTCTTCCAGTGTTATATTTTTAAGAGACTTTGTGGGAGTGAGATTGACTATGTAATTTGCACAGTTGATTGCTTCCACCCAATACTTTCGACTTAATCCCTTAGATTGGATCACACAATTAGCCATTTCTTTTAATGCGTGGTTCTTTCTCTTAGCAACACCATTTTGTTGTGGTGTATATGGAATAGTGTGTTGCATTTGGATGCCCTGTGTAGTGCAGTAACTTGTGAAATTATTGTTCACATATTCACCTCTATTATCAATTCTTAACTTTTGAATTTGATGTCTAGATTTCTTTTCTACAAGGGCCTTGTAGGCCAAAAACTTGTCAAAAAGTTCGTTCTTAAATTTTAAGAAGTAAACCCAAGTATGTCTGAAAAAATCATCAATGAATGAAAGTTAAGAAATACTTGCACCTAGAAAAAGAAGGAGAATAAAGAGGACCACACAAATCACTATGAACAAGTTGCAAAGGGCTTGAGGCGTGCCAAGAGGCACGTTTGTCAAAACTGTCTCGATGATGTTTGTCAAGAACACAATTGACACAAACACCATCTCTGCATGAAACAAGATGAAGATCAGTCACCATGTGTTGATTACATAGTTGTTGCAATGAGCGATAGTTTAGATGACCAAACCTCTCATGCCAAAGTTTGCTCAAGTCATCACTATGAGCAACAAAAATTGATGAAAAAGATGATGACCCAAAGTTGTCAAACTTGTACAACCTGGTAATATCATCAACAATTCCAGTTGCAAGAACATGCTTAGGATCTTTTAGATCCTTGATTACAACTTGGTGAGGTGAAAACTCTACGGTTTTACCTTCAACTAAATGAGTGATTTGATATACTGATAGAAGGTTACAAGAAAGACTTGGAACACATAATACATCATTGAAATGACCATTATCTACTTGAACTGTTCCAGATCCTACAACACTAAGAGATCTATCATCACCAACAAATATTTTCTTGGTGTTACATTCATTTAGAGCAGCTAATATGTCTTTATGCTTAGCCATATGATAATATGCTCCTGAATTAAAAATCCACTCATTAGAAGAAGAAGTAGAAGTTGTATTGAAGGAGAAACTAGAAGCAGAAAGTGCATGTCAATGAGAAGAAGAAGAATAAGTAGAATCAATACTGATGTTGTGCTTCTTCATCACTGCTTCTAAAGATGCCATATTTTTGAAACATTTGGACTCATCATGACCATTTTTATCACAAAATTTTCAATGTCTGTGAGTCTTCTTATTTTTATATTTTTCTCCTTTGTCACCATTAGGAGATGAAGCTGTTTGAGCGGGTTTGGGGCCATTATGTTGATTTTTGTTGTAGCGAGGATGTTTCTTCTTGGGATACTTGGGTTTATCTTTCTGCTGGGAAACTAAGGCTTTGTTGGAGGTACCTGCAATGCTAATCACTCCAAGTTGTATAAGCTTATATTCATCTCTAATCAAAGCAGCAAAAAATGACTCAAGAGTGGGTTTTTGATAAGATTTCTCTAGAGCTTCTCTCATGGAATAAAAGATAGATACAAACATAGAATATGCACTACCTAGCTTAGAAAGAATAAGATAGATGCAACGCTCTTCCTCCATTTCTATCTCACATTCTTCACATAATATTCTGAGTGTTTTAAACTTAGATAGATAGTCTCTAAGGAAAGAAAAATCACTTGGACTTAAGGTCAACACTTGATTTTCTAACTGTTGTGCTTAAATAATATTGAGTTTACCAAACACAGATTCAATATTTTCCTAAGTTTCATGGCGGTCATCAATTTCTTTAA
Organism: Picea glauca; assembly: GCA_000966675.3. NCBI lineage: Eukaryota > Viridiplantae > Streptophyta > Pinopsida > Pinales > Pinaceae > Picea > Picea glauca. The sequence goes on from JZKD02S1718927.1 coordinate 44,552, forward strand.
GGTGGAACCTTAAATCAAGAGATATGGACATTCTGATTAGTCCACGTGCTTCGCCACTCCTATTATCCCATTTGAATTTTTTATCATCATCAGTGGGTGCTTTTTCCTTTCCCAAGGTAATCCGATACAAACCTTTACTTCTTAATAAATCTTCCATATGAGATTTCCATTGGAAGTAGTTAGTGTTGGTAAGCAAGAGATTACTTGTAGAATCCATATTAAATATGCAGATAATATGGATTTAAAAACTAAAAACGATGATATGGATGGAAAGGTCTTGAAAAGTTATGTGGTTTTAAAAAAAATGACACTGAAAATGGACTTCGGATGTGAGAGTTATACCCTTTTTAAAGAAAACATAAACGGTAAGCAAATGACGACGTGATAGTGTAAGTTGCTTTATGAAGTGACCCACTTTTATAAAGAGAAGCGAGGATCACTTTTACAATGAAGTTACTTTATAAAAGAAAAGATGTATGCAAAATAAATAACTCTAAAATGAAATATTAAAGCCACTTATAGTGATTCACTTTTATACTTGAAGTGAAATACACTTTACAATTTGAGCATGAACTTTTTCAAAAAAAGTAACAAAAGAGAGACTTGAACTCAAAATCTCTTACTTAATAAGACAACTTTTAACCAAATGGTCTAGAAAAACATATTGTATTTTTTAGGAAGAAGATTTTTGTTGTTGTTGTTGAAGACGACCTTAGAGAACGTGCTAAAAAAAACTCTTTTCACACAAGAAAAAAATTGCGCTTCTCGATGACAACAAGGGTTAGATCTCGGTTAGCTTACCCGAAAGATGCACTTTTTCCTATCTGTTTCTGATTTGCCAAGATCACACAGGGTGCGGGGAAAATAACATACACAGGTCTAAAAGAGTAGCAACCTAGAAATAAATAATACAAAATCGAAATAAAAACAAAATGATACTCTACAAAAATTAAAAAAATGCGTATTCAGGCTTTATACCTCCGGATCTGACTGAAATGGTATAATATTGGGAAAATAGAAACCTTTTCGAGTGAAACAAATAGTGTTCTTGAATGAAACAAACACTACAAATGCAATGGAACAGTCCTCTCAGCCCAACAATGTATGGAAATGACAGAAAATGGAGATGAGTCAACCGACTTCACAATCTCTATCTACAACAAGAGTGAGTTTTCAAACAGGCACTGATACCATGTTCAAAAACACATGTATTCCAACAGAAAACGAACGCCTTCAATAACCACTCACATAACCAGATCAAAGATCAACAAACTGATATTTTCATGTGGTAAAACCCCTACAGAGAAACATCCACGACCCCAACCAATGCGACCACTTGGATCAGTTTATTAATGAAAAAGAAAAAGATTACATAGAGATTTTACAAGAGAGTTTCTCACAATCGATCATCGACAAATGAAACTCCACGATCTTTAAAAATATATCATGGACCAATTGGGTGTTAAGCCACAGATCAATGACCATTAAGATCGAGTAGATTATGAACCATCAGATCACTCTATATCGGGAACATATCGTGACCTTCAGATTTCCTAACTACAAATGCATACTAATGCATACTAAAGAAACACACTAAGAAACACACTTTTACCTAACGACACATTAGACCAAGTAGATATTAAATAACTCCTAAGTGTATAAATATCCTAACATGACTAAGGATATGGCCACCAAAGATACAATGTGGATCCATACCTCCATGACTTGAACTGATCATAGCCATGAAAAATACACAGTGGAGCTATGAGATGATAAAACATAGCCACGAACCAATACAATGTGGATCTATGTGACAGTCTATATATCACCTAAGTGTTGGTAGTCAACCTATAGGGATTCGTCCTCAGTCTCCGGTTACTTTGGGAGAAAAAATGGTATACATCGATGTGATGGTAGTTCACGACCCTTTGGAATTTAACCTACTCCTCGGCCGAGACTATGTCTATGTTATGAGAGATTTTGTGTCCACTCTCTTTCGAGTGATGTGTTTCCCTCACAATAGAAACATAGTAATGATCGACTAACTTTCGTTCATTGACCCTCATCTGATGGTAAACCATCCACCTTCTCTGAATGGTCCATACATGCCAGCGATGTCCGCCCCACTGCAAGTCAATTATGCAATGACCTGCCCCATGCGTTCAACCCCACACAAGAGGGAATCTATCCCTTCTCCTAACTTAGATCCGGTAGTTGGCATATACATATCTTCGATAGGGCTATTAGAGCCATATCTCCCTACCCTTATTGAGGTGGTCGACATGTGTTCCTTCCAGAGCATTGTCCTCTTGGAAGCCATGATTAATGAGAAGCTACACGCATAGTTTTCCTCTCTGTAGCAATCTCCTTAAAAAATGAAATAGAAATCTGGGGATTGAACCCAAAACCTTGAGCATATTTTTTCTTCTCTATGGCAAGCTCGTTAAAAAATGAAATAGAAGCTACAAGCATAGTTTTTGCTTCTCTGTGGAAAGCATGTTAAAAAATGAAACAAAGGACCTAAGCATAGTTCTTTTCCCGTGTCAAGCTCGTTAAAAATGAAACAATCACCTCTTCTATTAATTCGAGTCTTTTCACTAGATCTTGTAGATGTCAAGTTGAGTCTTTCCTTAAGTCTCATATTTGAACCTTCCTTTTATCTGCCCTTATCCTTTTTCTCCATCTAGTACATAAATTGGTGACAAACTCAAAGTCGCTAATGAAATGAATATTGGGGGGGCATGTCTCCAGCATTTGATTATCATTTTGGAGTTAAGCCGTTAGCTTTGCAAGTTGGGGGAAGAATACCAACCACCATGGGTATTCCTCAAAACCTTTGGACATTACGTTGGAAATTTACAAGCATAGTTTAATTTTGTTTCAAGCATGTGGAAAAATGAAACCAATACTGAGCTTAGTCTTTGTTCTTTCTCATGTTCACAAATACATGAGAATTTAACTAAGTATACTTTTATCACTTTTTCAGACTCGTAAAGGTTATACGGAAAAGGAATCCCCAATGGATTCACCAATTTATATTATAGGAAAATCCCTTTGTGGATAGGTAGATCTTCCCTCAGATTCTAGACCCCTAATACCGAGACAGAAAGATGAAAATGGATAGTAACATCTCTTTAAATATAGTTAAGATAATAAAAATAAAGAGAGGGACAAGGTATGATGTACTTTGTTTCGAAGCTTGTCCTCGCTTAATCCAATGTGAACTTGATCTCCAAGCTCTTTAACACCACACGATACCTGCAATGAAATGGACAATGAAGAAATACAAAGACTTCCTACTCTACCAAGATTAGTTTCAACCAAATTCATCCATAATAGACAAGCATATGTAAAGATACATAAAATATAAGAAAATAGGCCAAGCATATATTAATGAGAACATAAAAAAAACACTTACAATATACAGATGCAGTTGCAACAACCTCTCCAAGTCTCCTTGTCCAGCCCTTGCATGATGCTCCCAAGATCATAAGTTTGATACCTCAAAGATTTCTACCAAGATCATAAGTTTGATACCTCAAATATTCCCTCTATCCTCTTATCCATGGAAAATCCCTCATTATATAAGATTTGGAGGCTTAACCACCATGGAGAAGATCTCTCATCAGATCCACTAAAATGGGATCTCCAAGATATTTAGGGAGAAAATATCTCTTAAGGATTTTAGGGAGGAAATATCTCTCAAGGATTTTAAGGAGGAAATATTTCAACCATCCATGAGATCCTCAACCTCCCCTCAAAATAGGAAACCAAATGTGAGGTGGATTCTCACACTAAATTAATTTCCTTTTCATGAATATTAATAATTAATTCATGTGCACATAATATTTTGACCTTCATATAATATATTTCTCCTCCACATTGATTAGGGATTGTGACATATGTTATTTCATGGCGTCGATGTCTATGCGACACTTGTCAAGGTGCATATACCACTTTTATGACACTTGCGGCACTTAGGTGAGGTACCTAGGTGTGGTAATTTGATGTGTAACAGGGTTAAAGTGGTTGCAACAAGAAAACAATTAAAATAAATTAGTTGCAACTAGAATTGGAGATATTAATATTTGTGGACAAAGTGGCTAAGTGCACAAAGTAGTTAAGTGGATACTTCTAGAGGAAGGTACTTGGAGATTATAAAGGGTCTCCCATTATTATCCATTGAGAATATTTAATATCTACAAGTGACTGAGGTAACCAAAGGAGAACTAAGGCAAATTTTAGAGGGAAGGTGAAATAAAGAAGGCCAAAATTCAGGGGAGCATAAAGTCTTTTGATGATGCTTTATAAGGTATATTATTTACAGGTCATCTCACCATTTTCAGAATAACGTTTTTTATAAAATGATTCAGATAGCGAAATCTGGAGGCCGTTGAGAAAACATATCCAATTAATTGTGATAAAAATTTCAGCTTGTGGGTCTTTATATTTTGGGAGTTACACTCCGTGGAAAATAGGGTTTGTGTCTAGTCCTGAAACTACTCTAAAACAAGTGTTTTGGGTAAAAAAGTCATAACTTCTTCATAACAGATCCAAATTCAGCAAGACCAAATGTATTGGTTATAGTACAATCTGTAGTTTGTTGTGTACCATTTTCATATCCATACATAAAATTTTCCATGTTGGGAATGCTCTACAAGTTCTCTCTCTAGAATAATCTATAATTCAGAAAGGTATGCCAATTTTGCTATAACTCCTTTTCTAGGAGGTTCCAAGTAGCGAAGAACATTTTTTACTATTTTTTAGATTTTTATTCATTACAGGTACATCATTATGATTATTTCAAGTTATAGTTGTTGACTAATCCAAAATTAGTCATGTGAGACTAACGTAAAGTTTGATGAAAATGCTAGTATCTTGTTGTTAAAGTTAAGTAAGTTTTGCAGGTATGTGATCATATACACCAAGTTTGTTACAGAGTTACAAATCATCTTTGGATGATGAAATTGATGAGGGATTTTGGTTGAGGTATGTTACAGATAGAGGTTGTATAACAATGAGGTTGTGGCACATGCTTTGATGTAATGGTTTATGGTATTTGGTTATGGATAGTGTGATGTCTTGCTAGAGAAATTTTGATGGTTATATTGGTATATGTATTTGGTATATGGTTGAGGTACATGTTGGGTGCATGGTTGATACAAGTAGTTGATGAGTTGGCACATACATAAGGTGCATAGTTTATGATGTTGGTACATCTTGATGAGTCATAGTTGATGAGTAGTTGATGCATGATTGGTACATACTTGGTACATGGTTGCATGAACTTGTTAGTAGTATTGTTGACACATGGTTTATGTCTGATATAGCATATTTTTCTTGGTATATTATTAGAATCACATATTGATCTTGGTGATGATTATGAGTTGTTGTGATATGCTTGGTTGATGCACATTTTGGTGATATTGTGCATATGGTTGAGATTTTTCTTGATGATTGATCTTGGTGAGTAGATCTGATTTGGTTGATAAGATTTATGAGATAGGTTGTTGTGATAGGTTGTTTGGACATTTTTTGTGATAGGTTGTTTGGACAAGTTTTTGTGATAGGCTTTTTGGACAGGTTGTTTGGACATGTTATTTGTACAGGTTTGGTTCATGGTTGGTGCACTTATTTATGGTATAGGTTGAGGTACATGTTGATGCATGGTACATGTTCGCACATCTTGATGCATGGTACATGTTGGAACAGGTTATTAGTACATGTTTTTTACAGGTTATTGGTACAGGTTGATTACTGGTTTTATGGTATAGGTTGTTTGGTGCAGGTTGATTGGTACAAGTTTACAACAGTATATCTCACAGTGATAGTATGGAAATGGTTCCATCATTCTACTTATATTTCAAGGTAGTTGGGCGGGGCAAGAATAAGTGGTTGTAGCCACCTTTCGGTTGTAGCTGGAGAACATAGGGGGTTATAGTTTGGTTGTATCTAGAGAATTGGGGAGTTGGAGATTTCCTTAGGTTGTAGCCTGAGAAACTAAGGGGTTGGAGCCTCCTTCCAGTTGTACCTGGAGAATTGGAAGTTGGTGCTTCCTTGAATGTAATTCTTGACATATAAGAAAAAAATTCTATGTTTTTCTCCTGCATTGGGTTTCCACGTAAATATTGATGTACTATGCATTGTGTGGATGTGGTTTTTGTTGTTTATTATGCATTGATGAATGTTAATGCTTATGATGGAGTAAGATATTGATGATGAACAGATGAACATGGTTGAATAAGAAAAAGAATATAATTTGTGGTTTAAAGGATTAATAATTTGTATAATTGATCATTACTGATTCATCCCCCCTCTCAGTAATCCAACATTAGTGGCTCAACCAAGCATATAAAACATATAATTGATTCCAAATTAGACAATCTCAAAAGAATGATTTTTCACATTTACAGAGGAAATTATTTTATATCTCCAATGCAAAATTCATATTAGTTCCTTTAATATTTGGGTGAATGGAGTCTTCAAACACAAGTTGGATCAACAAGGTCCCTAGGGGTGTAAATCCTCTTACTCCCTAGGGTATGCTAATAAAACTAGGGTAAAATCTAGGAGGGTATACACACTCATATTCCTCCTAAAAATCCTTGCAAAATGACTTGAAAACTTAGCAAATTAGATGAAGCTTAGTGGAGGGTGTATCCAACATACTCCTTCTAGGGTTTCAACCAACAATAACCAAGAAAGAGCAAGAAATAACTAATAAATGCAGATTTTTCCTTACCAATTCCAAGAAAGAGAGAGATCAAACCCTAGTTCACCATGCAAATTACCATCCAATAGCAAGAAAGCAAGCCTTCAAGAGGTGAAAACCACCTTATCTCATCCATTCATTAAGAGATGCACATAAAATCATTTGCAAGAGAGATAAACACCAAGAATCCTAAGTATAGCAAAAATTTTGGCCAAGTACTTCTCACAATGAGAGAGTTATGATTCAAATGATCTCTATTTATACAAAATGACTTAAACATAGTTTTTCCACATAATCTAGGGTAAACCACAAGATAAGGGGTCAACAAAATTAATATTTCCCTTTTACACAAAATAATACCTTTTTAATTCATAATTTGCACATAAGTAAAACCCTAAGTAAGACGTGACCCTTCTAGGGTGACGTCTTGGCACTTTTGTAAGTTGTTGGAGTAGGATATGGGTGAGATATGCCTTGAAAGGCCACATGTCTTTGATCCAAGACTCTTCTCCACGATCTATGGCTTCCTTCCTTCAAAATGTTCCAAGTGACCTCAACCACCACCAAACCCTAGCCCTACTATGACATCAAGCCCTTTAGGGTGACATTTTGACATTTTTAGGCAAATCGTTTGGGTGGTAGGGGATAGGTTAGGTCATCCATGATGTGTTCTAGGCCTCCAAAGGCAAGTCTTCTTCATCCGACATGTTGTACCTGGTATCTATCCTGTGGGATTCAAGCCCCATGGAAGCCTAAGTTCAAGTTGTTCTTCCAAAATTGTCCATCACATGGGTCCTACATAATCTAGGTGGATATCAGTGACCACCCACCTTTTCCAACTGGCTCAAAACAATTTTCTGGCAATTTACTATTTTTAGTAGTTTTAACTTTCGGGGCCATTTTGAGGGCCTAAATGAAGGTTTTTTAGGATAGAGATTCTCAATGATAGCTAAAGGCATGATTTAACACCTAAAATGAATCTCCTCGACTATACCTTTCCAATGGGCTATCATATGCCTAAAATAGAGATTGTATGCAAAAGTTACGACCCCAGGAAGTTGATGTACTAACTTACCCAAACGGGGCCCACATGAATTTTGGCACTTCATCTCCTAGGGTTAGGTTTTTGGATGTCTAGGGATTTTGGAATTCCTGTTTATCGTAAAAATTCCTTTAGAGCCTCATTTTAATCGTCTTCTTGCAAATGAACGCAACTGTCACATCTCTTCTCAGAGATAAGCCACCACCATTCCAACAAGCTTGTTTCCGCTACATTTTACAGTTTCAACTAATTTCCTTATTGAATAGAAAACCAATTTTACTATATCTCTGTTATTTTGTGTTAAGCACCTATTAATAATCTGTATTCATTTCATTTTTCTCATAAAATCTGGATCAGTGGTATCAGAGCAGTCTTCTCTTTGTCATCTTAATGCATGTCCCCAATGAGGTCAGAGTTTAAAGAGTTGAGTCTCGAGCTTGTTTCTCTTGAAGGAAAAATCTCTCCCACGCCCAAGTGACCTCTCATGGTAGGAGAAAATAAATATGACAGGACAAGAGATCCTTTCAAACTCTTGATTGAGGAAGCCCTCACGCAACAAAGGAACGAGATGATGGATAGTTTCACGCAAATCCTTCGACAACTACCAACATGCGACACATCTTCTTCGAGCGGAGGCGCCACCCCCTTCAAGGTACAAATAAACTTTGATATTCCTATATTTGAAGGTCAGATAGATGTAGATGCTGTAGACTAGTGGTTGAATCTAGTAGAAGGATATTTTTCTGTCCATAACTTTTTGAATAGAGAAAAGATTACTTTTGCACTCCTCAAAGTCATTCCCCATGTCAAAGATTGGTGGGAAACTTTCTGTGAGAAAAAGGAAACAGAGGAACCCTCATTATTTACAGTCACAGCCACCTGGGAATCCTTCAGGGATGCTATTAAGGAACAATACTACCCTGTTGCAAGTTATGATGACTTGTGTACCAAATGGACCACACTGGGACAAGAAAGAGACCAAGCAGTGTCAGATTTCACAAATATCTTCCATACCTTGGGCACCAAGCTGGGTATCAAATATTTGGAGCGACATCTAGTGCTCAAGTTTTGCAGCGCTCTGCATAGATACATCCATACTGAAATGGAATTTTTGGACATCTCATCCTTGGGTGTGGCCTACCGATATGTCGTCAAAATCGAGCAGAAGCTCAAACAAAAGATGCGGAATTTTGGGCCTGGGAACCTTGCACAACAAAATCTAGGAAAGGGAGGCCCCAACCCACAGAAAAAAGGACAGAGAAAATATCGATAGTATCAAGAAAACCAGTCCAAGCCACAATTAAATAAGGACACCAGAAAGACAAAGAAAGATACCGGGAAGTGGTGTGACTTCTATAAGAACCTTTGGCATAACACTGCTGACTGTCGCTCAAAGAAGTTGTTGGTGGCCGAAGTGAAAGCCTCTGAATCAGATGGGGGTTCTGAATTTGAGCCAGAAATAGAAAGGGGAAGATAGATCATTGATGCAGAACCTAGTGCCACCGTTTCTACCACCAAGCTCCAGCTTGGTGAACCAGATGAGCTAGAAGAAGGAGAAATCCTCTTCCATTCATAGAGGTGGGTAAAAGGCACCCCACTGCACTTCATCGTTGATAGCGGTAACCATAAGAACCTCATCTCAGTAGAGGTCATCAAATGACTGGCCCTGGTGACAATGCCACGCCCACAACCCTACACCAATGGATGGCACCACCAAGGAAGCGATCTCCGCGTCAGACAACAGTGTCAACTTTCGTACAACATCAAGCCCTTCAAAGACGAGGTATTGTGTGATGTTGCTCCTCTCGAAGTTTGTGATGTTCTTTTGGGCCAAACTTATTTATGGAAATGTTATGCTGTATATGAGTCTAGGCCTCGTAGTGTTATTATTACTTTGAACATGAAATTGTATAGGATACCTGAGGCAGTCCCACCTAGTTCTATTTCCTTGATCTCTGCTAAGCAATGTAGGAAGGTCATCTCTCAAACGAGTTAGTTTGTCTTCTTCGTGATTCGCTCTCAGAATAAGTGAAAGATCACAACCACATCCAGGATCTCTGCTTCCGACATCTCCACATAATAGAAGCAAGTAGATAAGGTCATGGAAGAATACTCAAATATCTTCTCCTCACCTACTAGGGTACCTCTGCACTGCCAGGTCAAGCACCCCATCAATCTGACCCCCGACGCACCACTGCCCAATGGGCCAGTATATCATTGCTCTTTGTTAGAGAATGAGGAGATGAAGTGATAGATCCAAGAACTTCTCCACAAGGGGCACATCCATCCCATATCATCACCTTGCGAGAGACCAATCATGTTGGTATAGAAGAAAGATGGAACCTGACAACTCTGCATTGATTACTGGGCTCTGAATAAAATCATAGTTAGAAACTGGTATCCAATTCCCCGAATCGATGACCTCCTTGATCAACTCACGGGGGCCAAATACTCCAGTAATATTGATCTGGAGTCTGTCTACCACCAGGTCTCAATAGAACAAACATATGTATGGAAAATCGCCTTCAAGTCAAAATAAGGCCTTTTTGAATGTTTGGTCATGCCCTTTGGTTTGATAAATGCTCTAGCCACTTTCATGAGGATGATGGACGATATCCTGTGGCCATTCACCAATACTTTTGTAGTGGTGTATCTGGATGACATTCTCATTTACAACAAGAGTTGGGCCGAACACTTGCAACATATTAAGAAGGTTCTGCACACCCTGCGGCAACACAATCTATATTCCAACTTCGAAAAATGTTCCTTCGTCATGGACGGGGTCCATTACCTAGGCTACATAGTTGATCAACATGGCGTACATGTGGATCCAAACAAGATCGAAGACATCCATGACTGGCCATCCCCAACCACACTCACTAAGCTTCAGAGCTTCTTGGGCCTTGCCAATTTCTACCGCAGGTTCATGTTGGGATTCTCCTATATTTCATGGGCCCTCAACCAAATAAATAGGGGTGGTGGTAAGGAAAAATGTGCATGGGGCCAGTACCAACAAAAAACATTCGACGATTTGAAGTAGCACTTATGCTTAGCCTCAGTACTTTCACTACCAGACTTGCAACAACCCTTTGATATCGAGACAAATTCTTCAGACTATGCAGTGGGCACCGTTCTCACTCAGCACGGCCACCCCGTGGCCTATCATAGTGAGACATTATCATATGTGGTCCGTAAGTACCCTACTTACGAGAAAGAACCTGCCACCAGTGGAGACATTACATTCTTGGGAAGGAGACAACCATCCACACTGATCATAAGCCACTGCAGTTCATGCAGACACAAGGAAAATTGCAGAATGATCTCCATCAAAAGTGGTCCACATACTTGCAACAATTCCACCTCAACATCAAGTATAAAACAAGAAGCAACAATCGTGTCGTTGATTTCCTTAGCAAAACGCCAGTCGCGACACTCACCACGGTGCTAGACCCCTGTGTCCATGAGACCTCTGTATGGCCCCAACTCTATGAGAGAGACCCGAAATTTTCCACCACCTACCAAATGTTGGGTGCAAATGCAGTTGTCGATAATTTCCATCTTCAGGATGGGTTTTTGTGTCATCTAGGCCATATCTGTGTTCCATCAAGTGAGCGAGCGAAGCTGATCTGGGAATCCTACTACATTCGGGTGACAGGACACTTCGACATCGAAAAGACAGTAGCAATGCTACATAAACATTTCTACTGGATGAAACTTCGACAGGAGGTCAACAAGTATATCAGGTCCTGCACTGCCTGTGCTATTGCCAAACCGACCACTAAGAAATAGGGCCTATACACCCCTCTTCCTACTCTTGAAAGGCTATGGTAATCCATCTCAATGGACTACATGTTAGGTCTCTCATCCACCAAGTGGGGAAATGACTGTGTTTTTGTGGTTGTTGATCGCTTTTCTAAGATGGCGATTCTGGTTGCCTGCAAGAAGAACATCACAACATAGGCCACTACCAAGATCTTCTTTGAACGATTTTGAGTACATTTTGGAATCCCACAAACTATTGTCTCGGATTGGGACAATCGATTTCTCAGCACATTCTGGTCGAGCCTTTGGTCACTGCTGGACACCAAGCTCACCAAATCCACGACCTTCCACCCCCAGACAAATGGCCAAACCGAGGTCGTAAATCGAATGATTGTGTATATCCTTCACATGTATAATTCAAAGCACCCTCACACATGGGTTGAGAGCCTTCCTTATGTCCAACATAGCTACAATTGAGCCCTGCATAGCTCAACTGGCCACAACCCTTTTCAGGTGGGGTTGGGATTCCAACCATTGGGTCCCATAAATGTTGCACTTCCCCTTGCGGTCACCTCGACCAAATCATATCCTTCTCCAACTGAAGCTGACAAAGCCACTCGATTAATTGAGCGGATCCAACACATCCGCCAACAGGTTCAGGATATCCTACAGAAGTCCAATGACAAGTACAAGCAACGCCATGATCAACATCGGGTGTCACATAAGTTTCAGGTGGGCGACAAAGTTTGGTTGCACTTGCAGAAAGAACGCCTTACAGGACCCCATCAGAAGCTTCTCCCAATCCGTTATGAGCCATAAACCATCACCAAGGCCTATGGGGGATAATGATTTTGAGCTCAATATTCCTCCTTTCCTTGGTCTGCACCCAATGTTCAACGTGGATCTCCTTCGCCCTTATTTCCCATCATTATTGGACACCTCAGATGTAGTAGAACAACTGACACTAACAGATCTCAAACCCAACTGCATACAAAAATAATCCAACAATCAGATTGTGGACACACAGATCAAGGGCACTTGACAACAAAGGATCCAACTTTATCAAGTCGTCAAAGCAGGGCAACTCCTGCACCAAGGCAAGTGGCTCACCCAGGTCCAAATTTAGCAAAAATTTCCCCATCTGATGGGGTAACTCAAAGCAATGGATACCATTTATTATTAAGGAGGGATATTGATCCATGTGGATATCGGTGGCCACCCACCTTTTCTAACTAGCTCAAAATCATTTTCTGGCAATTTTGGCAATTTACTATTTTTAGCAGTTTTAACTTATGGGGCCATTTTGAGGGCCTAAATGAAGGTTTTTAGGGATCGAAATTATTAATGATAGCTAAATGCATGATTGAGTCCCCAAAATGAATATCCTCTAAGATACCTTTCCAATGGGATATCGTACACCTAAAACAGAGATAGTATGCAAAAGTTACGACCCTGGAAAATTGATGTACTAACTTACCCAGACGAGGCCCACATGAATTTTGGCGCTTCATCTCCTAGGGTTGGATTTTTGGATGTCTAGGGTTTTTGACATTCCTGTTTATTGTAAAAAGGCCTTCAGAGCCTCATTGTAATCATATTCTTGTGAATGAGCACAACCGTCACATCTCTTCTCAGAGATAAGCCACCACCATTCCAACAAGCTTGTTTCCACTGCATTTTACAGTTTCAGCTTATTTCCTTATTGAATAGAAAACCAGTTTTACTGTATCTCTGTTATTTTGTGTTAAGCACCTGTTAATAATCTGTAGTCATTTATTTCTGCTCATAAAATCTAGATCACTGCAAAGACAAATGGATATGCCCTCCAGGGATCTCAAGTCAAATGCATCATGGTGAGTAAATAAAATAAATAAAAGAGCCATCTAATGATGTACATCCAAACCACCTCATCAAAATAAACCAATGCTTAAATACCCTATGCAATTTTCCAAGTTTAGGTATGGGAGGGTTGATAAAACAACCTATTGGCTGAATCGTTCCTCAAGTTTAGGGGCGTTTCCCGAGGGGACCTCCCTCTAAGTCATGTGGATGAAGCGTCATGGATGAGGGGAATAATTTTGGGCATGGGGTTCATGACATACAAGGGGTTGTAGTGTCTCACTTATGGGTTCCTTTGTAGAGGGTGTGTTGCACCTTCGTTTTCAATGCAACATTTTTCCAAGCCCATTTATTGCCTTTTATTATTTTAGGATGTTCTCAGGTTGAAGCCAAGGTGGGGATTCTACCTAAGCATAAAAAACTATGTCCACCTTGACTCTACCCTGGTCACATCATGCTTCCCCAAGTTGGAAACATGTGTGGGGCTTCTACCTAAGCAATAAAAATAGTCCCCACACATGCTCCTCCTCGAATGACATTTTGTTATTCATTATTTTACGGGTCCCATTAGTTTTTTATGAGAGACATTTCATTGTCCTCGAGATCCCTAGGCGAGTATCTAGAAGGTTAATGGTTTGGATTTTATATTTTTCCAGCCACAAGCCTCTAGGCCTTCAGCCCCTTCTTCCCATGAAGTGAGGGACAATTGCTTCTTGGGCCAGTACACTTGAAAATCCCAAAAGGTGAAGTGAGGGACAACCCCTTCTTGGGTTAATACACCTGAAAATCCCAAAAGGTGAGGATATGAGGGGATGAAATGTGGAAAGTGACAAGTAAAATCAAGAATGGCATGATGACTCATCAAAAGGATCTCCTAGTAGCATACCTATCCCTAAGGGTGACCCACTTACTAGGGCACAATCACCAAAGTGAAACAGGGAAAAAAGCATAATGTCCAAGCAAATGTCACATAATCAAAAGCAGTAATAGATGCAACAAAATCAAATGCCTAAAATATTGAAATGACACTTGCCATGATACCTGACTTATACCTCATGGAGAAATACCTAATGTCTTCCAGAGGCCAACTAATGTGGTGGATACCATCATGACGAACTTGGAGCTGTGGTGGTGATGTGGATATCTGTCTGTGCAAGTGGACACTAGTGATCAAACTATCTCTCGGTAATTCATGTTTACAACCTGATGGGTCCTCGAGACATTATCTCTTTAGTTATCCCTAGGAGTTGGGGATAACACACTACAATGTAAATTTGTGAAAATTCATCCCGGTGCCCTGCTCTTTACATTACCGATGGATTTTTGTATCCATCCTCACCGATCAATGAAATTTTTGAATATGAAATTACGCGCTGTGATGTTTTAATATAAATGCACCGGTGCTAACATGTTATTGGAGCACCAACATTTGGTTTAATAGTGCATTTTGTTGTCGACAACACCAGTTACAAGGCATACACTGAAACAACACATCGAGCCGGTTTGAGGTGTTACTATTAACACATTGGTAACATTGTGATAGTGGAGCATCATCCTTTTGTTCTTTAGGGTGTTGTAATTGTGGGTGCACTCGAAATGAGGCATCCAATGAGATTCCATATTATGAAAATTATGGAAATATATGTCCCAGTGCATATATAATGTCAGTGTGTTTGATTAAAATTATTGCAATGCTACGCTAAATTTTATAAATCATTATGTTAGTGGTGTAGTTAGTTAATTGAAGTGTACCGGTGTGTAATGTTAAACAACATTGATGCGATTTATTTGGTGTGTGTATGTTTTTATAAAGTATGGCGGTGTGTTTGAACATTGACTTGCCGAGGCATTATTTTTATAGTACACCCCAGTGTGGTTAGTTAAAATTGGTGCACACTAGGTTAAATTTTATATAATGTCAAGTTAGCGGTGCAGTTAATGAACTGTAATGGGTCAGTGCGAGTATGAGCCCAGATTATGTCGGTGTCAGGGTGTTCCAAAGGATGCACAACTTTGTTTTTAATCTTTTATCACAATGCACTAGATTGAACGACACCAACACGAACATAAATGGACATGCCGACCGTGGTGCTCACTTTGTACTTAAGACAATACACACTGCTTCGGGGCGAGCCAAACCGTTCAGGCGCACCATGTGATATGTTTTTTTGAAAAAAAATGAGAAATTTCAAGATAAATTCTAATTTTCATTGGATGAAAATGCAAATAGGAAGGTAATAAATAATTTACCTAGTCTCTTCTGTCCCGAAGAGGCATGGTTGCACCATTGAAAATAAATTAAAATTTGTGGTAATTTCCAAAATTTGGAAATGTGTGCAATCCACCAATGGAGCTATCCTAGTTGCTTTACAACACCGAAAATAGGGCGTCTTAGGAGGAAAGGTGAGCATTGATGCTTGTTTGAGAGTTTGGAAGCATAGGATGCATTGTAACAATGAAAATTGGTTTGGTAATTTTTTTATTTATTTACCCTACTGCTGTGCACCTTTAGACATAAAGACTCACCGATGGTATTGTTAAAAAACACTCATGCGATTTATTAGATTCATGTAATTTTATTATAAAGTATGGCGTTTCCATTGAAACATGGATGCACCGGTGTTGAATTCTTTATGAACGTTCCGATGCATAGAGTTCAAAAATTCCGGTGTGATTTATTCGGTGCATGCGATTTTATTTTAAAGCATGGCAGTGCTACTGGAACATGGACACACCAGTTCTATATTGTTCATGATCTAGTCGGTGCGTATATACCTTAGAGGCACATCGAGGAAAAAACCTTTGCAAAAACCTACAACCACTCGCCTCCACTATGAACAATGACGATGCGTTTAAACATGTAAGTCTCGGTGCGATAGTTTTCAGGTGCACACCGAGGAATTTTTACCATAAAGGTGCACCGAAAAAAAAATCTCCGCAAAAACCTCCGGCCACCTGTCTTCACTAACAACCTCCGCTATAAAAAACTAAGAGAATATTTTTTTAGGGAGGTTTTGTAAAAACCTTCGCAAGAAGGTGTTCTCCTTGTAGTGATTAATGTTATCAATTTTTCAATATTAATAGATCTAGGAGCAACGAAATTTTTTATTTCCCATAATGCATTGTTAAAATCATAGGTAATGGAAATAGATCAAGAAGATTTCAATCAAATAGAGATGACTTATAGAATTAAGAAAGATGTAGAGCATTTAACTAAGGATTGTGAGATTGATCTAGAGGTGTGTGTAACCCGAGTATTGTTGTATTCAACTATTTTGGGATCCTATGACATAGTGATAAGAATGGGCTGGTTAGAGAATCATGAAGTAGCATTAGAATGTAATAATAAGAATATTTATTTTTTGGATGATTGAAGACATAAAAGAATCTTAGTTGGGATGAGTAGAGGGGTGTCATTGAGATTCATTTTAGTGTCAATTGAAGAAGAGTATGAGAAAATGATGTAGATTATATGTCATGACAACTATGATCAGGAAGGAGGATATAGTGAATATAGAATAATATTTGGTATGATCATAATTTTTAGATGTATGTCGAGAGGGATCACCTTGATTTCCACCTAAGAAATAAATAGAGTTCACAATTGAACTTAAACTAGGAACAAAACCTATCACAAAGACTCCATAACATATGATGACTCCAAAGTTACGAGAGTTGCATATGTAGCTTCAAGAACTTCTGGATTTGGGATTTATACGTCCAAATATATCACCATGAGGGGAACCCGTGAAATTTATAAAGAAGAAAGATGGATCATGGTGATTTTGTATTGACTATCGAAAGTTAAAGAAATAAACGTTAAGGAATACATATTTGTTGCATAGAATTGATAATTTATTTGATCAGATGAAAGGAGATAAAGTACTATATAAGATATATTTAAGATTGAATATCATCAACTAAGAAAAAAGGAAGAAGATATTCCTAAGACTTCTTTTCAAACATAGTTTGGACATTATGAATTCATAGTAGTACCCTTCTAATTAATGAATACACCATGAGTATTTATGAGATTAATGGATGGAATATTTTGACGATACTTTGATAGTTTTGTACAAGTGTTTTTGGAAAATATTTTAATATATTCTCATACATTGGAGGAGCACAAAGAACATCTAAGGCATGTATCAAAATGTCTCAGAGAGCATAAGTTATATGGCAAAATTTCTAAATCCTTGTTTTACAAGTCAAAGATTTATTACTTAGGGCATATCATTTCAAGAGAAGGAATCATGGTAGACTCGACAAAGATAGAAGGAATTATGGAATGGTCATCACCCACTAATGTATATGAAGTATGTAGTTTTATGGGTTTCATAGGATATTATATAAGGTTTGTGGAAGATTTTTCAAAGATCGTAAATCCCATTACTAAATTAGACAAGAAGAATAAGAAATTTATATGGAAAAAATAATGTGAGGAAGAATGTAAGAAAATTAAGGAATTATTGATGATGACTCCTATTATGAAAGTACTAGAAACAGATTGAGATTTTTTTGTATGTATGAACACATCAAAAGAAGGATTTGGTGGAGTACTAATGCAGGAAATTACCTACACTCCAATAAAAAAATGACTATATGGAGAAAATTACATCATGAATGATTTGGAACTCGTGGCGATAGTTCACACATTAGGAATTCAAAGGAATTATCTAGTTCGAAGATAATTTGAGTTGAAGATAGATCACCATAGACTCCAACTCATATTTACACAAAAAAATTTGGATGCTAGACATAAGGGGTGGTCCAAATTACTGAGCACGTATGATTTCAATATATCATACATTGTATGAACAATATATAGAGTGATGGATGCTTTGAGTTGTAGGCCACACGTTTTCTCAATTATGCCATTAAAGATGAATTTATGAGAAAAGATATTGAATTTACAATTAGAAGATGAATGGTACACATAACTCAAATTTGAGCTAGAGAACGAAATAATGAGAATTCCAAAATATGAAGGATATGAATTGAATGACGACAACTTACTATGATTTTACGGAAGGATATATGTTTCACTAAATGATGAAATTCACAATTTGAAATTAAAAGAATCATAGAGTAGTTTATATGGTTCATATATGATTAAGAATATGAATGAGGATCTACAACTGTTTTTCTTTTGGAAGGGAATGAAGAAGGATATAGTTAATCTTGTAGCTATATGTCTTGAGTGTCAACAAGTGAAGGTTGAACATCAACACTTGAAAGAATTGTTACAACCACATGTGATACCAGAATTAAAATGGGAAGTGACTTCTATGGATTTTATTGTTGGATTACCTATGACGTCAAGCATACATAATTATATTTTTGTGGTAGTAGACACTTTGACCAAAAGTGCACTTTTTATCCTAGTAAAGACTACTTATCAAGCACTAGAGATTTTAAAGGTCTTTATCAATGAGGTGGTAATATTGCATGGAATTCCAAAGAAGATAATCTTGGACAGAGGGTCAATATTTATGGGAAGATTTTGGACGAGTTTCCAAGAGGCATTAGGAACACAACTCAATTTTAGAGCAACATACCACCTAGAGACTAATGGATAGACCAAAAGGATAAATAAAATATTGGAAGATATGTTACATATGTATGTGATGGATGATCAACAAAATTTATGGGAATAATTTTTACCTCTTGTTAATTGTTATGTAATAATAGTTATCAAAGTTTGATTAAGATGTCACCATTTGAATTTTTGTATGGTAGACCTTGTAGGACAACTCATAGTTGGGATAGGATAGAGGATACAATCCTAGTTAGACCAAAAATAATTCAAGATATGAAATAAAAAATGAAAATGATTAAAAGAAGATTGAAGCAAGTAGAAGACAAACAAAATAGTTATGTGGATGTGCATAGAGTTGATAGAACTGATGAAGTTGGGGACACATTATTCTTGCAAGTGATATTGCAAACTAGCTCAATTAAGTTTGGTAAAGGAGATAAGTTGTCACAATGAATGTGGGACCATTTGAGATTATTTAAATAAATGGACCAATTTCTTTTCTTTTTTCATTGCCATCATCATTAGATCGTATGCATGATTTTTTTCACATGTTTGCGTTACGCCATTATATTTCAGATCCTTATCATGTGATTTAATTGATTTATTTGTAGATTCTAGATGAGGGGAACCTAGTGGTTGAACCCATCCACATTTTATACTAGAGCACTTGATAACTTCAACATCACTTGTTAGATCAGGTAATGGTCCAATGGGATAGTTAAAGTCCTAGTTCCGCTACTTGGGAGGACACTATTGATATGTATTGACAATTCCCATTTTTATTTTAGGTCTTTGGGACAAAGGTTTTTTAAGAGGGGGTGTATGTAGTGCCCCATTTGTTCCTACTTGTTTAACAGACTAAATCTTATTATTTGAGGGCATTTATTTATAAATGGCTATTTTATTGACTTGTATTTCAATGATGGAATTCAAACTTTTAATAACCTGATTGGTTTTAAACTATGATTTTTAATGTGTTCATTTAAATTTTTATATGATGATATGGTTGAATTAAATGTGCATTGATATGACATAACCAATGTTGTCAATTCATATGGTTATGACACATTAAAAATGAAAATGTTGGATACATAAACTTGCAAATGCTATTAAATTTTTTTCGAGTGTGACAGGAAACCACAAGTGTATATTGACATGGGATTGTGTCAACATGATATTGTAATCCGAATGAGTTAGGGTACCATAACGTGTTATATGATTAATGCTATGATTTGATTTTTATTATGGAACTATTTGATGCATTGATTGTAGTGTGTATATGTATAAGGAACATGCTTATCGATTGATCCACATATGAGTAATGGGGTTGTATAGAAGTGCATAGGGTACTATCAGGAGAGGAGGAACAACATTCTCATTTCCACCTACTATAACTCCTTTTTCATGACTTGGGTTAAAACACTAAGTGCCTCTTTTACTTAGAGATTGCATGCTGCCACGAGGGTAGGCTGCAAATTCGACTATTTACAAGATTTGGTTGAGGGCCATGCAATATGGTGGTAACATTATTCCTTAGTGACCATTAGTCTCTCAACAAGGGTGAAAAATATTGAATTTACATAGTCTTATTTGTTGCACCATTTCCCCCACCAATAAACTTGTTGGATTCTTGAAGGGCATGCGTAAACATGACACCCTTGGAATGTACTAAACAATAACTCTTGAAATGGCATGACGAAGTATGACACCCTTGGAATGTACTATAAGGTAAATCTTGAAATGCATGAAGAAGTGTGGCACCCTTGGTATTGGTTATAAATTATCAAGTATATAGTGAAAGAGATTGAATAAATAATATAAAAGATGCTTGCCTTAGTATGCATATGTTAATTAATATGAGAAAAATGATCATATAGTTTATGCTTTTTAACATAGAGAGAAAATTTAATTACATGACAATAGTAAGAATGAGAATATATACTAAGTAGTACCTCACAACAAAGAGGAATGATATAGTTAATTAAAAGTCAGTAAGAAAAATAATACATTCTAGGAATGTGCATGAAATGAAAATAAAATAATTATTAATTAACTAAAATTAATTACTACTACACCCACAAATCAAGGAGAAGAAAGATGAACCTGAATTCAAATTCAAATAGAAGTGTGGGAAAAGAAAAATGGGTTGGAAGGATTCAAGGAGGGATAATAAATAACTAAAGCAATACCTCCATATGCACCCACTCAAATAGGAAATGAGGAGGATATCAAGGGACACCTAAGATTGAAAATATGAAAGGATATTCACTATTTATATTTTTAAATAAGTAATTATTTTTCTACTGGTGCATAGGAGTGACACATGGGTGGGTGAATAATAGGTAAATAGTAATTTAGTAAATTACATATTTGCATGAGTTGGACAAGTGGCATGAGCCACAACACCTATACAAGGAAATCTTGAGCTAAGAGGAAAACACTTTTTGCACCCTAATACTGGATCGTTGGCGTAATGTTTGAGAACTTTCTATTGGTGATTGTTAAGAGCTTGGTCCATTGAAGAGTGTTGTGAAGTGTTGATTCTCTTCCAAATCTTAGTGGCTTCACTCTTCTCTTATTGCTAGATTGGTACCTTCTATACAACCCCATTGCAACATGAGGGTCCTTGGGGAAGAAGAGTACCCATTGGAGTTGGTAGGGTGGTCATCTGGTGGATTATCAAAAGATTGGCAAGTCGATGCAAGAAGGAGTTGGACTCAAAATTCAAATAATCAACAAACTAAAGAACCAATTATGCTAATTCTTGTAAATCTATTTTCTATGTATTTATGTGTTAATTAAATCTATTTGTAAATCGTTATTATGTTGGAATAAGCAATTATTCAGATTTTTTATATTATTAATAGTTCAAGTATTGTGTTTTATCATTCTACAAAAACTAACACACACTATCAATAAAGTATGCAATAAAAAAATTGGTTTTTGTATGATAAAATAGAAATTGTGTATTGCAGGGAGGAGTTGAATAGACTTACTTCCCTATAGAAGCTTGTTAACAATTCCATTGGTGATTCTCATTATATATAGAGGTTTATAGCAATTCTATTTTCAATTTTACTCTATAGAGAGGTCTATTAAATATTCTATTGGTGATTTTCATTATATATAGAGGCCTATAGAAATTGTATTTGTAATTTTAATTACATACAAAAGTTATGCAAGCTTTATTTCCAAATAAAAAATATTTATGTATGAATCTCTTAACAAGTATAATCATAGTGTGCATTCCATGCATAGTGCTGATCATTGAAGGGCTGAGCTCATTCGTGGTTGAAATTAGTGTTCATTCGTTAATAGAGTTTATATAAATTTTGTGATTAAGTAGAATTTGATATTATGTAATATACATCGTGAGTGAATTGAGTGAAATGAAGCTACATTCAAGAAATTTAATTATTGTATGAATACCCAGGTTTTGAGTTTAATCGTTGCAAGCCAATTACCCTTATCACTATCTTACCCTTATCACTATCCAACTAGCTCATAATAATACAGTCCACATTTTTCTAAATGATATGTGATTATAACTTTATAATATTTTATTTTTCTAATAATTTTTTCGACATAAAGACTTGATTGATCATAGCCGTCATCTTCTGTTACAAAACATTTTGTGTGAATATATAAATAGTTTTATGAATATGTTTTTATAATTCTTAGGTATAAAAACATTTTGTGTGAATATATAAATAATTTTACGAATATGTTTTTATAATTCTTAGGTATAGGTATAGATGGGTAAGTTTTTAAATATTAAATATTTAAAATTAAATATTAATATGTATCGCATATGTTTTTCGGATTATCTGAAAAAGTTTTTCGGATTATCCGAAAAACATATGCGAAACTCCTCACAACAGAAACTTAAAAACATTAATATGTATACTTAAAAATATAAAATTCAATTTATATATGTATAAAATAATATGTATACTTAAAAATATAAAATTCATAATAGAGACAAGTTTCATATAAATATATGTTTAATATTTATGTTGATGAGGGCAATGCTATTTATAATATATATAGAGTGTGTCTCTACGATTATTCAAAGATATTAATATTATACTTCATACAAATAAACTTTTTTAAATATATTTTGTAATAAGTGTGGTTTGGAAATATTTTGTATTTTGTAATAAGTTTGCTTGGAATCTATATATATAAATAAAAGTGGTTGAAATTGTATAATTGTGTGAAATTTGTGAATTTCTATACAATGAATTGTGAGTAAGTATTAGAATTAGGTTGATAACACCAAGAAGGGTGTTACATATTTTTATTGGACTTCGATACTTTGTTGTAATATGATTGCATTCATGACACAAGTGCATCAAAAATTTCATATATGACCTTATTTCTTATTTGACTTTTTATTTTAAATTCTATGTATATGTCAAGATTTAGACCATGTTTATTTTTTCTTTTAATGGTGAATTCTTGCCTGAAATTTATCATTTTTTTTTCCTTTGTAAGCTTATCAACTTCGAATGGCATTCAAAATATTTCCTTCTTCGAGAGTGTGTTACTGGGCTTATTTTCAACCTCATGATTATAAAACATTCACATATCTAGCTGCAACTTTCAGCTTAAATTTACAAGGTAAATATTTCAAGAACATCAAGTGCCTTTTTCAATTAACAAGATGATAATACACATTACATTTCTTTTCTTGATTTAGAGAACTAAAGCTTGGATAACCAGTACATGAAGTAAGGCATTTACCATACTCCAACATGTCTATTAGAGAAGTATTGTAATGAATTTCTCATCAAATTCATAGTGACTTTCTTGGGCCACCCTCAACTTGTTTTATGGCCTATGTTCATAAGACACTAGTATATTTTTATGCTTAGTATTTTGTTCATTGATTTCATCTTACAATAGCACATACCTGTAACATATATCCTTAGATTGTTCTTTTATTTCAATTATATTTGAGTCCAAAGAATTACTTTACTGATGTGCGATGTTATTAGACTTAGATAATATTGACAAAATTAAAGGATATTTTTCAAATCCCTTTCTATGATTTGGGCTTCCTCGCAAGCTTTGTGAAGGTCAATAACTCCTTTCATTGCAACATGTATACACCTATGGTTTCTAAAAGAGTCTGCACATACAATTCACAAGCTATTTGAGGAGGAGGATGATTTTTTTCATGAAATCAATAACACATTTGTCAGAATCTCATGTTGAAGTCTTGAATGGATTCATCATTTCCAACATGCATGGCACAAAATTCTTGCAACATTTTAGCTACGTGATAATAATCACTATACAAATTTGTAAAAAATTCTTTAAAATAAACCAAATTTCAAATTGTGAAAAATGGTAGAACTCTCTACCAATCCCATACCTTTCCTTCGAAAATGAAAACAACCAAAAAATGACATATTCATGCACACTATTATGTAAATGCAATTTTATTTAGTATTTTATAATAGGATCAAAAGTAGTCGTATTTCCTTCACCATTAAGCTTTGTTAAGAAATATATTGATGTTACTGAAAGGTCATGCAAAGGTCCATGTATGCCCAATGCAGTGTTGGCATCCCATGCAAGGATTTGGGTTAGAGTCATGTGTATTGAATGTAAAACAAAAAGATAGCTCTACACATGGCAATGTTCCATCCACTATCCTTGTAGTGCCAAAATGTGGACGAGGGAAAATATTATTCTATCACCCTTATTGGTTTACTTTGCAAAGGGGCCCAATTAGACCTTTCTCTATTGAAACGATGAACCCTCTAGTTAAGGCCTAGCTCTCGTAATCTGGGGGTATGAAAATATGAAATGCAAAAGTGTAGTATGAAATACATCTAAGTAATATTGGCCACAAGTGATAACTAAAAATTGGTAATACAACAAATAGCAAAGGGAAAAATCCACCCATGCCATCATAAATGAACATGAGCTAAACCCCACCCATTTTACTCATGAGGCCAAAAGGGTTTCACTATTGGGAACACTTCTTCATCATAGAACAAACAACATGAAATGAGATTAGTTAGTCACACAACATAAGAGATAAAAGTCTACAACTAAATGAAAGTGAATAACCAAAGCTAGTAAGCATTCAAGAATATACTACAAATTCTTAAAGAATTTATGCTTCAAATTAGATGATAGTAGGCAAAACATAGCTGAGCAATAAATCAAGAAGAAAGAGAATAGTCTACATGATGCAAATTTTAAACCCACAAGGACCAAGAGAGTTGGGAGATGTGAGAATAGTCCACAACCAAGCTTGGATGTATAAGAGTATAATTTTTTTTCCTAATTTTGACCTATTTATAAACATACGAAGACAACTTGTGATTTCGAAAATAATACCTTACAAAATGTTAAAAATAAGTTTAAATGGAGAAGGGTCAAGAAATAATTACAAAATATAACACTTCACCTTCTTTCTTGACTGTCCACATACTGTCCACCTTACAAAGTATATGTTTGTACTTATTATTGAAGTATTATGTAACTGCAAAAGATATTCTTATTGTATTTGATCAAGTCAAAACCCTAAAAGAATAATGCTAAAGTATATTTGTAATGTCAGCTCAGGAAAATAATTATTATTATATTATGTACTTGCAATATGAGAAGTCGACCCTTCCAGAAAAAGTCAAAGTAAATTATATTTGCCAGAAAAGACAAGTCGGCCATATGGGAAAAGTTCACTGGCATAATAAGTATAAATAAGGTGATTCCTTACTCATTTGGATCACAACTCTCTCAGCTATAGTGCAAGTTTGGTGGAGAGCTACAGGAGGAAGGATAAGGCACATCTCTTGGTCTTGGTTTGTCTCTCTCTCATGCACTACCTTGGTAGGGTAATGAACTAGGGTTTGGATTGTGCCTTGGTGTATCTTTTGGTATAATACTTGGTGTATCTTTTGGTGACAAGGTACAAGTCTAGTAGCGGGGTTTTCCTTTGAGTAGAAGGGTTATTTGGATATTTATCTCTGAGAGAGATTTGTACTAACACTGTACTTGGTTGATGAATCTATACTAAAGAAGTTCTGTTGGGTTTTCTTCCCCAAGAGGGTTTCCCAAAATAGATCTCTGTGTGTTGTGCTCGGGGGTGGCACATGTAGGTGACTATGATTGGGAGACGATAATGTATCATAGTCTATGGAAAAACGAGCACCTAAGAGTAGTTAAATTACTATGGTAAATATAACCCTAACTAGTTTTCATAAAATTTAAACATGGAATCAGAGCTGGTTTCCTTCAGACAATCTAATAGCTGGAAGGAAGATTGTGAGATTTACCTCACCATTACAGTTTGTTGCAGAACCATGCCACTACACAGTTTATTTTTTCAAGCTCATTGAGCACCTTTTCTAGGAAGTTTGGCTTAATTCCTTTACAAACATGTGCGCCCTACCCTAGCGCATCTCCAACTACCTTCACATTGAAATTTCGAAAACTTTGAAGTTTTAGGGTTCATTGTTGCTTGCCAATGCTGCTAGACGGTGCCACTGCTTTTCATTGTTTGTCGTTCCTGCCAGAGGTATGTACTTGTATATGTTTAAATTGTATCATTATCTTGAGGGTGTTTGCAGAGAATGGATCTTTTTTCCAAGCAACAATTGTAGATCTAGAGGGATCTCAGATCCAACACATTCAGAGGAACAATGCTCTCCAGGTTTGATTGTTTTGATATGCCTCTAGCTGTTATGGAATTATTGTGATCTTATGAACATCTAGTTGTATTTTGATCTATTGAAGTTATGATCATACTAACCTCTGGTCAAAGTTAAAGTTACGAGCCGACTTCAGTCAAATTACTAGATTGAATAAGGTTGATATTTTAGAGTTTATTTGCATTATATTCTCTAACTCAGATTTATTTCAAGAAAGCATATTGTCTTAGTACAAGGGACAAGTTGTAGAGAATACTTGTCATCTTTAATGAAGGAGACTTGGAAGAAAATAAACAACACTCATTCTTGGAGATAAGACTCCAGGTTCCAGGTTTTATTGATTAAGTTGATAAGTTTTCAACTTGCACATATCAAGTTTGATAATTTCTACTTTACAAGTAAACACTATAGCCATGTCAGTAGACTTTGAAAGATTCTATTATTGCTAGGTACAATAAATTCTTGGTAGTATGTGAGTACTATTGATATAAATGCTTATTGTACTTTTTTGCAAGAGAACTAACATCTCCTCTAGGAGATAATTCTTGTTTTGCTTCCAGGCAGGTCACCTTGGTAAATCTATGATGATTACCATAAAATATTCCTTCATTCTTGTTACCATAGATATGTTCTTATGAAAATTCTATTATATTGGAAATACTTTTTCTCTTGTTGTTCTTTTCTCGGGCAGGTTATCTTACAAATTCCATGGAAGTTACCATGGAGATGTACGTGTTCCATGAAGGTTACCATGGAAGCAGGTCACCAGTGACAACTCTGAGAGGGAGCTACAATGACAGTTGCAGAAGGAAAAATATTAGATAGCCTCCAGGTTGAGACATGGAACATACTGACAATCAAGAAGAGTTTGTTTCCAAGCAGTGATAAAAAAATCCAAAGGAATTTTGAACATTGTGCACTCATACTTTCTTCAGAGTTAGGAACCTGTTCCTTTCACCTGTTATATGATTTGAACAACCAATGTCAACATACTAATCACTTTTCTTGTGTTTGGATTGTAGAGAAAACGAGCATTGATTCTTCTTTCTTTTCCATATCTCTTGTGGTTCTGATATCTGAATACTAATGTTCTTTGATTCCCTGGGTGGAATAATAAATCTACAATTCTTTTCTATGTGACCAAAAGTGTTGCATTTGTATCATTCTACTCCATTGCTCAATTAACCAAAACTGTTTTGGTTCCTTTTGTATGCTTCATAAAATATTCTTGGATAAATATTATTTAAGTACCCTGCATTGTTGCTTCTATTCTTGGCATAGGCTCTGCAGTTTACAACTTTGTGTCCAAAATTAGCACAATTAAAACAATGACCATAAAATAATATTTAATACTTGGGAATAAATGATCTTCTTGGTGATGCACTCCTTCTAAATTTGTCATATTGAGTCTTTTTTATTTATGGAATGTTTTTCTTTGGGGGCTTGCATTCTTCCTTCTTGACTGAATCTTTGACAATATCTGCATACCTTCTTTTTTATTCTTCTTGTTCTATTGTCTTGGAGCTCTACCCTTTCTCAATCTATACTTGATTGTATCCTAGTCTGGACCTACCATTTGATAATATTTGACTGTTGATGATTTGATCCAATATTCTGGTACTCTTCTGCTGCATATCTTTCTTCTGAAGATCTTTCCTTAAAGAGACTACTTTTGCTTCTAAGATTCCAATCATTTTCTCCTTTTATTCTAACTGAATTCTAAGAATTTCCACAATTCTTATGTCTTCTTCTATTTGAATTTTTAGACTCGTGATCATCTTCTATAGTTCTTCAGAGTTGGAATTCTGAGATCCCTCTTTCATTTTTAACTCTGCCTTGAGTGACTTGTTTTTCTTTCTTTCCTTCATGAGTTATTCTAATGCACTAATTAGCTCTATTCTGAGATCGACCTCACCTTCTTTTTCATAATCATATTCAACTTCAATGAAGAGTACTCTTTCTGAATTACTGTCACTATCATTATCCTCCTCGTCTGATGATGAACTGTCCTCCTTCGAGTAGATTTTTTTTTTGAAGAATTTGTTTCTTCTCTTGTTTCCTTTTGTATATTTCTTTTCCCCTTTTGAATCTTCTTCTTCATCACTATCTTTATTCATGTGAGGACATTTATAAGTAAAATGACCAATACCACCACAATTAAAACATTTCAATGGAAGTATACCTTTATACTTGTCGGCTCCTTTCTTTAATTTTCTTACAAAGTTACCCATCTCTTCATCTTTGTCTGAATCATCACTACAGTTGCAACTTCGTTTTGATTTTTTCTTGTGCTTCTTCTTTGTCATCTTGGATGCCTTGAAATATGCTTCCTTTGTGTCTGGGATCTTCTGTTCTGTTCTCATTTCATAGGCTGTAAATATTCCATGTAGCTCATCCATGCTCAATGTACTGAGATATTCTCTTTCTTCTAGGTCTAATATTTTAGAATCAAATCTCATAGGAAGAGACCTCAATAACTTTTGGACAACCACTGAGTCATCAACTTCTACTCCCAATCCTTTGATAGTGTTGACTACTTTGTCAACTTGCATAAGGTAGGATGCAATGTCTTCATCTTCCTTCATCTTCAACTGTTCAAAATTAACTCTAAAAATTTGAAGCTTAGTTCCCTTTACCTTGGCATATACTTTATAAATATTTTAGAGTTTATCCCTAATATCCTTTGCACTATCACAATGTGTTATCACATAATGTTGTCTGGAGTCGTATGTGTTTGTTGCTGTGAATACCTAAGTCTGTATCATTTCCCCGTCTCTCTCCTTTTCACAGGTTAGATCTTGAATTTTCCCCTTCGATTTTTAAAGTCATTTTTTGTTTGCTCCTTTTTGTTCGAGCGCCTTGATTCATCTTGATGTCTTACCCGAAAGGAGTCTCGGCCCCAAGCCCCTCTGTTTTCCCCAAAGGAGAACACTCATCTCCTTTTTTTGCAGTCACTGGTCTCTCTATTTCCCCAGCCCATAACCAAATTGTCCAGGTCCTTGTTCACACAAGCCATGCCTTGGAGCACAAAGTGAAACTTTCTTAACTGTCCATTTTGGGCTCAAAGCGCAAACAACATACAATTTTAATCTTTTAGCGGAGGATATTCCAGTAGAAGTTTGAATCAACGACTCATGGGAATTTAGAAGTTCAAAACTGCACAAAGTATAGCGCTAGAGCAGAAGGTCCAAAGTCCAGAGGCCCGAAGAGAGCATGAGTCATTCATCTTGAGGGGGATAGGTGGCATCCGATCCAAGTGTTCGGGGAAATGAGCTTCGAGAGTTTTGAAATGAGAAAAGCACCCAAGTGCCGAAGTGTTAAAGGTTATGAAGGCCCAAAGCAAAGAAGTCTCGAAGTGTCAAAGTGCCAAAGCGCCCGGAGTCTTGAAGTGGTTGAATCCCTGAAGTGAATTTGAGTCGTTGATCAACAATAGCCATGTGTCATCAGATCCATAGCTCCGGGTAAAATCATAGAAGGTAAGAAATATTCAAGTTTTGATTTTCCTGGAGCCCGGAGACCCAAAGTGGATCTCGGCCATCCAAATCCAGGAGCCACGTGTTGTCAGATCCCAAGCTCCTATGAATTTGCAAGGGGAAAATAAAGTTTGATAATTGAGAGGTCTGAAGCTTGGAGCCATGAAGGGATCTCAGCCGTCGATCTCAGGAGGGCCAAGTGTCCTCAGATCCATAGCTCTGGGTAAAAGTAGCTGAAGGTAGAGGAAGTTTGAGATTTCATTTTCCCGGAGTCCAGAGACTCGAAATAATTCTCGGTCATTCGATTCAAGAAGACACATGACATGAGATCGCTAGCTCTGGGTAAAAGCACATAGAGGAGCCAAAGGAAAAAGAGCTAGCGCCCAAGCCCTGGAGCACCAAGTTCGTGGCATTAGTTGACATAGACACGTGGAATCTGTTTAGCATTGACACATGGCACTCATTTCAAGCATTTTAGACATGCTTTCTGCCTGTTTTCGAGTGAAACATGTCACCTCTCCCTCTGTGACATATCAACATGGTGACATCAGGCCTCCACATCAGATCATCCTTCGAGAGCTATTAGTGTTCAGCACCAAAAGTAGCGCCCCATCCCAAGACACACTTTTGGAAGATCCTAAAGTTGGTGGGTGATTAAGCTTGACAATGGCACTCATATCTCAGATCAAGACCAGACCTATGGCCATAGTCCATTGTGGGGATGCAACATGCTCGGGTGATATTTTTCTTGAGCGGTCCTGCAATGGAAACCATGGTATGGACAAAATTCTACGTGGAAAAATGTGATGGATTGCAGGCCCAAAAGTGGTATGAATCCAAACCTCTTTTTATGGCCTTGCAATCTCATGTTTTTGTGGCATCCTATTCGAGAGCAGCACGTGGTCACGCCCCTGAGCATTAAGTCTCATTCAATGTTCGAGGAAAGATAGTTAATGGAAGGTAGTTTTGGTGGTTGAAACCTCATCTAACTCCATAAATGGAAGGCATGGAGGGTCTGGCCGTGGGGACTGAACCGTCAGCTCGTGGTACCCCAGTGGACATATTTCCCTGCAAAAACCATGTCGATATAAGATCGCGTCTGACAGAGGGATGCATGTTCATTCTGGTAGAAGAAGTGGTCGACACAAATCTTTGATTGTAGTAGACAGGTCACACTCCTAGTAGTGGCGAATTTTTCTAAGTATAAATAATTAGTTTTAATATTTTGTTTGTCAACTAGATGAGCATAGATCCCTATTTTGTAATGTTTGATGCCAAAACCGTTCTCTGGTTATGTATCGGATTTGAGAATTTCAAATTAATAGAAGTCAACCTCTTTTCATCTCTTTGTAAAAAACTGTGTTGAAACACTCGGGCATGGAGGATCCAGTCGAGGGTTGTTATGCTGTTGTAATGTAGGTTTGATTACAGGGGTATCATGACTAATTTTAGTCAACTTCCTTGTGATCTTTTCCCCTCTTACACTGAATGACTTGGTCATGGAGGATCCATTCAAGTTGTTATGGCTGCATGGTGATGTAGGTTTGATCATTGTGCTGTTGTGACTGTGTTGTTTGGACATATTTCAGTGTCTGAAGCTTGATCTTAAGAGTGATATTGAGTCTGAGATTTTCTTCTCCAAGTTGCCTGAAGGCTTGATTCCCATAACAGTCTTGTCCACCTTTCTTACTAAGTCTTCCCTCTGCTCACACTTAAACTCAATTCACTGACTGAATTTAGTTGCGGCCCTCATGCATTTCTTGTCCAGTTCTGTGTTGAACATCATTCATATATTGAGTTTTGTCCATTGACCTCCACTTATATAAAACTAACATCCACAAAAAACTCTGATGGGTACTGGGCTTATCCTCCTGCAATCTGAGGGTGACTTTAAGTGCTAACATTCATGGCGCCGTTTCCGGGGACGAATTGAAGACATTTCTCTGGGCAAGAACGACAAAGAAATTCTGATTCTGAAGGTGCATCATATATCAATGACTTGAAGATTACATCTTGCACTTGGCGACTCTACTGTTTCAGTTGTGGCTCCGAAAGGCAGACACACGAGGTATACTCCACAAATGCCTCTGGCTACACCTGAAGCTGACCTAGATAATATTATCAAGAAAGGAAAGCTTTCTCGAGAAGGATTTTAGCCGCTGTCCCGGATTGAAAAGTTCCCTGGGAGAACGAAAATGATTAGATTTGGTCTTTGATGGTGAAAAAAGACCAGACACTTTCAGATTGCATATCATTCACCTGGTGACTCTGTGTTTAAAGAATCCAGTGGTGACTCCATAGTTTTAAGAAGTCATATTTTCAGATGGAAGACATTTTGGCTCAAAGGTTTTCTCCTTTCAATTTCTCTATTGTTCCTGGTTTTCCAAATGTTGTTCCTACTATTGATGAGTGGGGTGATTTTTTCCCCATATTTAGAGAACATAAAGATGACAACCCTGCCGAGCATCTCCATGAATTTCATGAACTCATGCATCAATGGGAGATACATCATGAGGATGTATTATTGAATATGTTCATGTACTCATTAGCAAGAGATGCTCATGAGTGGTATCACTCTGTGCCCCCTGCTAGCATCTCCTCCCTGGAACAGTTTCATGCATCTTTCAATGCTCACTGTGAAAGGTATTATTCCTCTGAGTTAATCTGTCATAACTGTTGTGAGGAGTATAGAGATGGCGTTCGGGACATAGTTCATTCTTGCGAAAGATGTGAGGATGAGGGACATCCCCCGAAGGAATTGATGGAGCTGATATGATCACTTTATGCAAGAATAGAGGAATTGAAGGAAGATTTTGCTCACCGCTCTTACGAAGAAAATACAGAGGATATTTCGGTCCTGGAAATAGATGTTCTTGGAAGACTTGCTTATGATGAATAAGTGATGTCGGATACTGACAAAGAACAAACGATTGTTGATGGATATCCTAGTGAAGACGACGAAGAGCAGAGTTTCTCCATGATACCTATTTTTGGTGATTGCGAATCTAACCCTTGGGAGAACCATGAAGGAGAAATGGGGGAGTCACATCTCTCAACTATCTTGGCTCTGAGATTTTCCCCTTTCAATTTCTCAGCCATAGCTAGTTATCCACATCCAATTCTTGATAGAAATGAGTGGGATGATTATCTTCCGATATTAAGAGGAAGCGAGCATGACGATCCCGGTAAGCACTTATTCAGTTTTCATAGGTTCATGCTTGAGCATGAATTTGTTCACGAGGATGTCTTGATCAATATGTTCAAATTTTCTTTGGAGGGAGATGCTTGTGAATGGTGTAAATCTCTCCCTACTACTAGTATCCATTCTTTGAAGGATTTTCACGATGATTTCAATGCATATTACGAGAAGAGTTACCTGTCTCATCTTATTTTGGTTGACTGTTGTAAGAAAATTTCATTCTACATCCAACAGATGATAGAGTCTTTCTCGTGTGATGAGTCTTGTGAATATATGATTAAAAGAGAAAGTAAGGACAAAAGCGAGTATTTTGCAGTTGTGCATGAAATCTTTTCTCTTTCTATTTCCCAAGAAGAAGGCCTTCCAGATATGATTGATGATAGCGCTCATGATTACATAGCCATAGATGCATTATATTCTGCCCCTAGTACACTTGTTGTCTCAGATTTAAAAGAAGAGATGGTTGTGGAGGAGGATTCTTCTATTTTCCTTCAATAGGTTCCTCATGATGTATTTTCACCTGGGATTGAAGATAAGAATCTAGAGGTTTCTCATTTTCTTGTGCAAAATAAAAGAGTTGTGTGCTCACCTATCTTTGATGAGTATTCAAAGGAAGAAAAGTAGATCCCTACATCACATTTTGTTGACTTGGGAGGCAACCAGCCTGTGTATGATGACTATGAATTGGATTTTGATGTGGAAATAAACCATCTCGGCTCCACAGATGACATTCAATAGGATGTTAAAGAGAAGCATCCAATCACTAATATACATGAAGATATCCCTTGCCCTCATCTAGCAGATGTTATCAGAGAAGACAAAGAAAAAGTGGATAAGCAACCTGCATGAGCCTTTCACTCACCTGTGCTTGCCACAGACATTCAACTAGAGGTGAGTAGCCGTAAGACAGAGCATGTTTTTTGTTACTAACCTAGTAGGTTTTTTCAAATATTATATGACCCTGTAGGGAAGTACATGGAGTGGCATTTTTTCCAGATATTGAATCCTCCAAAATTTATATTTCCTTCAGCACTAGGAGGAGGACTAAAAAATGTAATCGATTTGCTGTCACAGTTTCATTATCTTTTATTGATTAGTGACAGAGTAAATAAGTTTTTAGTTAGGAGGTTACTTGACTGGATCTGGTGGAAGTCCACTTTCACCTAGCACTTTGTAAAAATCAGTTAGTCTAGGAGTGTACATAAGTAATATCCTTCTCGAGCCCATGTGTTTGTTTTCATTTTTAGTAGAGTAGTGTACATATCTCCCCTTTTTCTTCAGTGAAAGTTTTGAGTTAGACTCCATATCCCATCAACTAAGGCACTGGAGTTATGCATTCTTGGCAGCTCACAAGGAGCATGCTATCCCCTATGGAGCCAAATGTCATCACATAATGTTGTCTGGAGTCGTATGTGTTCATTGTTGTGAATACCTAAGTATGTATCCTTTCCCCGCCTCTCTCCTTTTCGCAAGCCAGATATTGAATTTTCCCCTTTGACTGTTAAAGTCATTTTTTGTTTGCTCCTCTTTGTTCGAGCACCCTTATTCCCCTTGATGTCTTACCTGAAAGGAGTCTCAGCCCCAAGCCCCTCTGTTTTTCCCAAAGGTGAACACTCATCTCCTTTTTTTGCAGTCACCGATCTCTTTGTTTCCCCATCCCAATACCAAATTGCCTAGGTCCTTGTTCACACAGGTCGCGGCCTGGAGCACAAAGCGTAGCTTTCTTAACTATCCATTTTGGGCTTGAAGCACAAACAACAGGCAATTTTAATCTTTCAGTGGGGGAGATTCCAGGAGAAATTCAAATCAGTGGCTCACGGGTAATCAGAAGTTCAAAGTCACGTGAAGTATAGCACCAGAGAAGAAGGTCCAAAGTCCAGAGGCCTAGAGAGAGCATGAGCCATTGATCTTGAGGGGGACAGGTGGCATCTAATCCAAGTGTTCGGGGAAATGAGCTTCAAGAGTTTTGAAATGAGAAAAGCACCCAAGTGCCAAAGTGTTAAAGGTTTCGAAGGCCGAAGGCCCGAAGTGCCGAAGTCCTGAAGTGTTGAAGCACCCGAAGTCGCGAACTGGCCGAAGGCCCGAAGTGAATATGAGCCGTTGATCAATAATAGCCACATGTTTTCATATCCGTAGCTCCGGGTAAAAGCACAAAAGGTAAGAAAGATTCGAGTTTTGATTTTCCCGAAGCCCGGAGACCCGAAGTGGATCTCGACCGTCCAAATCTAGGAGCCACGCGTTGTCAGATCCCAAGATCTGGGGAAATTTCTTGGGGAAAATAAAGTTTGACTATTGAGAAGTCTGAAGCCCAGAGCCACAAAGGGATCTCAGTCGTCGATCTCAGGAGGGCCATGTGTCTTCAGATCCATAGCTCCGGGTAGAAGAAACTAAAGGTAGAGGAAGTTTAAGATTTGATTTTCCCAGAGTCCGGAGACCCAAAATAATTCTCAGTCGTTCGATTCAAGAAGACACACGGCATCAGATCACCATCTCTGGGTAAAATAACATAGAGGAGCCAAAGGAAAAAGAGCTAGTGCCTGAGCCCTGGAGAATCAAGTTCATGGTAGCCATCGACACAGACACATGGCATTCATCTAGTGCTGACACATGGCACTCATTTCAACCATTTTTGAAATGCTTTCTTCCTGTTTTCAAGTGACACATGTCACCTCTCCATACACGACATATCAACATGGTGACATCAGGCCTCCACATCAGATCATCCTCCGAGAGATGTTATTGTTCAACACCAAAAGTAGTGCCCCATCCCAAGGCACACTTTTGGCAGATCCTAAAGTTGGTGGGTGATTAAGCTTGACAATGGCACTAAATATAGTAGGTGCGCTTAGTTCGGAGATCAGGACCAGACCTATGACCACAGTCCATTGCGGGGATGCAACATGCTCGAGTGATATTTTTCTTGAGCGGTCCCGCAATGGAAACCTTGGTATGGCGAAAATGCTACGTGGCGAAATGTGATGGATTGCGGGTCCAAAAGAAGTCTGAATCCAAACTGCTTTTGATGGGCTTGCAATCTCATGTTTATGTGACATCCTATCTGAGAGAAGAATGCAACCATGCCCCTGAGCATTAAGTCTCGTTCAATCTCCGAGGAAAGGCAGTTAATGGAAGGTAGGTTTGGTGGTTGAAACCTCGACTCACTCCATATATGGAAGGCATGGAGGGTCCGACCATGGGGACTGAATCGTCAGCTCGTGGTACCTTTGTGGACAGATTTCCTTGCAAAAACCATGTCGATATGAGCTCGCGTCTGACAAAGGGATGCATGTTTAGTCTGACTGAAGAAGTCGTTGAAGCAAAGATTTGATTGTAGTGGCCAGGTCACACTCCTGGTAGTGGCGAATTGTTCTGAGTATAAATAATTAGTTTTAATATTTTGTTAAGGTCGTCAACTGGTTGAGAAAAGCTCCCTATTTTGTAATGTTTGATGCCAAAACTATCTGTGGTTATGTATCGGATTTGAGACTTTCAAACTAATAGAAGTCAGTATATCGTCCACTTCGACGATTTTCTCAGGGAGATATCCATGCTTAGCATTTGAAACTCCCAAAGCTCAGATCTCCAAAGAGAATCTGGAATGTTCATCAATCAGAACGCGTGGCGATAGATTGTTCACTTCAGAGATTTTCCTCTTGGAGATGTTTCATGTTTCAGATTCAAAACACTCAAAGCCTGAGAGTCCAAAGTGAATCTGGACCATTGACCCTAGGTCAATGAGAATTGTCGATCCTTGCAGCAGATAGTACCTCTTGGATCAAATATTGTAAGAATATCAATGACCATACTTCATTGCGGGGACGCAAACTGCTCGGACGTTAATTTTCTAGAGCGGTCCCACAATTTGAACCACAATATTATTGGAAGGGTATGTGGAAACTTGTGGGGGATTGTGGGACCAAAGGCAGTGTGGACCCAAACCATCCTCAATGACTTCGGAAATCATGTGCTCATCCCAATCACTATTCTCTCTCCTCTCACTACCCGACACTTGTCCTCCACTCGCCTCTATCGTATTCACATTTCCTCTCACCTCTCGACATCTGTCTTCACATGTCATCTACCCTCACGTCCACTCATCCCATCTTTCGATAGGGTGCTTGCCTCCACATCTCCCTTCATGACCGATGGGCCATGAACCATTCTAGTGAAGCTATCTAGTAGGTACACATGGAAGCTGACGGGGTCAATGAAGAATTCTCTTAGCTTTTGAGATCTTAGACACAGAGGGAGAGTTAAGTCTCAGTCACATGTTGATGCAGATTAGTTCCAGAAAACTTCAGTAGGCTCTGATCACATATCCAGTTATCTCCAGTATCCTCCAACATCTCATAGGCATGCCATCGCTTGACAACAAAGCTCTTCTCTGTCACTCCGAGGCCCATTTTCAGCCATTCAGTTCCTTCAGCATGCATCAGTTTTGTCTCAGAGACAGTAGTAGTTTTATTTTGAGTAAGTCCAACATTTTCCTAGATTAGATGCAAGAGTGGCCTTCTGTGTGAGATAAGAACCACTCTTTCAGATTAAATGAAACATATTAGTGCGGTTAATAATTTTTTAACGAACAGTCCCCTAAGGATAGGAGCCCATGCAACTCTTTTAAATAGTCATTTTTAGGATATTGCAAGGGTCATATTTTTGAGGAAAGAATAGCAATACAACAGACTGTTTGGACCCATTTATGCATGGATTAAATATCTCTACCTGGTGAACATACTATTGATGACAATGTTTCGTTCAACTCTTCACGTGTTTTTATTCTTATCTTGAATACAGTTTTTTATTTGTGCAACGTACATTTCATTTCCTTTCAGCTATTTTATGACTTATTTTTACTGATATGCAACCTGTCAGATAACTAATTCTTTGGTGAAGATTTGTTTTCTGCAACGTGTGGGAGTTATTGTGTTTTGATACATGTTTATTGTCTTGAAATGATATTTTAAGTATTGAACTTCTTGCAACAGATTATCCATTGAGTAGTTTGTTGTTTCTCTCTGTTTTCTATTATTTCACTGGTTTATCATTAGTGTGCTATCAGCCAAGGAGGGACCTCATCCATATCATTCTGCCAACCCAACCTTTCCTTTGTCTTGATAGAATAATTCTCTGACCAACCAACAAAAAATTAAAGAAACACTCATTCTAAACTGATAGGTGGCCTAGCTTTTCCCTTTAGCAGTCAGGTGCAGACCTTAAGACCAACATCTTCTGGTGCCATTACCGGGGAACATAGTAATGAAATATATTTACCTAGGAGAATGAAAACGATCAGATCTGATCTTTGATGGTGAACAAAGACCAGACACATTCAGACTGCATATCATTCACCTAGCGAATCCATGGTTAAAGAATCCAGTGGTGAATCCACGGTTTTAAGAAGTCATAGTTTTAGATGGAAGCCATCTTGGCTTGAAGGTTTTCTCCTTTAAATTTCTTTGTTGTTCTTGGTTTTCAAAATGTTGTTCCTACTATAGATGAGTGGGGTGATTGTTTGCCCAGATTTAGGGAACATAGAAATGAAAACCCTGTTGAGCATTTGCTTGAGTTCCATGAAATCATGCAACAATGGGGAATACGTCATGAGGATTTGCTAATGAATATGTTCATGTACTCATTAGAGGGAGATGCTCGTGAGTCGTATCGATTCTTTCCCCCTGCTAGCATCTCTTCCCTGGAGCAGTTCCATGTTGCATTCAATAAGCATTGTAAAAGGTTTTTTCCAGCTAATTTACTTTTTGAGAACCACTGTGAAGAATTTGAATCTCATATTCAACAGTCACTTATTAGTTCTTCTAGTAGTGAAAGTAAAGGGGACTTTTCCGTTGAGGAAGTGAAGGAAGATTCAGTTACATATGAGTCTTCTTCTGATTCTTTTATTCAAAAGGATGATGTTGGGAATTGCATTAATGATGGAATTAATGATAACAAGGCTTTGGATACATCTTGCATTATTTTAGGTGACTCAGATAGTCGTTGTTATGATACATATGTTGTTCTATGCTCTCATAAAGATTTGATTAAATGTGAGGAAAGTGATGTTGAAGGTCAAGAGCATGTTTTTCCACTTCCTTCTGAAATTGTTGAGAAACATGAAATCTATAAGTTTGAACATGACATTTTGGAGCTGGAACAGGGACAAGCCAACAATGCACGAGACATACCCATTCATTTCAAACAACAAGATGAGCAGTATCAAGGGTGTTTTGCTGCCCTTTATGGTTGTGAATCACATGACTTTCATGAGATGTTTCAACAAGGATAGGAGAAACTCAGTCTTGTTTATAATGCAGATCTCACACAACAACAAATTTGTCCTCTCAACCAGTTGGAGGCTTTTCATGAGTTTGAAGATCTGATAGTGACATCGATGGATTCTTATTTTTCCAAATTCCCAAAGGTTGAAAGTTTTACCATGATCATCATTTGCAACTGTAAGTACCAGATGCCTACCAACTTTTTTTCGCATTTGATATATCCTCTTTGGATTATTCTAAACAGTGACCTTCACATAGTCACCATTTTAGTTGAATAGACTAGGTAGTAGGAGAATAAGCTCGTATTTCAAGCATTTAATTTTTAGTTTGCAGATTGCTTTTTAGTATGTTGGTTTTTAGTAGCTTTTTTGATTAAGAGACTCCATATCCCAACAAAGGAACTGGGGTTTTAGTTTCATTTTCAAGTTTCAGTAAGACTCCATAGCCCAACAGGGCATTGGGGTGTAGTTTCGGTTTTTATTTCAATAAAATGCATGGTTGAGGGACTGTAATAGATACACAGGTTTGACACACAGAATGAGGGTAAGTGATGAATGGTAAGAGAAGTTATCTAATCTCAAGGCACCGATCTATAGTTCTTAGCACTTCACAGGGATGCGCTATCCCCAGTTGGAGTCGATGTTATAACCTAGGTCTGCATCCCCTACTTCTCCTCTTGTTTGACCCTACCTTCGTCATTTTATTTTTTTTGATTGGTTCTCCCTTTACTAAGTATCTTGGTCCTTATTCGTTTTTGAGTCGTTGTGCATGTCTGTCTCTGTTTCTCAAAGGATAAATATATGTTGGATTGGGTTCGAATTACCTGTCATCATATTTTCCCATTGATTAAGCTCACCATAGATCCACCAAGTCTTTGTGCATATGCATGAAACACCCATGGATAAACGGAACCACTTAGAACAGTCATATTTGGGCCAAGGTTGCTGAAATTAACAGGGGAAAGTTTCAATGGTGGATATCTATCAAGTGAATCAGATCAAGGGATGTCATCCATTCAGGGGTGCATAATCATGCAAAGTTTAACATCAAGAGTCATCAGAAGACCCGAAGCTCGAACTGTCGAAGATCAGAAGTGAATCCGGGTCGTTCATCTATCAGGACACGCGGCCACATCATTTACTTTGGAGATTTTCCTCTGGGAGGTTTTAGAGCACTAACATATGAAACTCCCGAAGCCCAAAGTGATGAAGTCTTGAAGTAAATTTGGACCATGCATCAATGGAGACATATGGAAGAATATTGTCCACTTCGGTGATTTTTCTCTAGGAGATCTTCATGCTTGACATTCGTAAACTTTCGAAGTCCCGAAGCCCAGAGAGATGGAAGCCCGAAGTTTTAGAGCATGTGGTAGCCATCAGTCATGACACATGGCACTCATTCTCAGTCATTTGTTTGTGACATTCACCCATTTCCACGTGACACATGTCACCTTTTTTTATTGGATAAATCGATGAATGCAGACATACACTAATCTCCTTAGATCCACCTGGATATAGAACAAAACAAGACGGGACATGATGCTTTCCCTAAGTTTCTACCATTGAATTTACTACCAAAGAAGGAATATATGACATACCTTTAGATATCACTTCCTTATATCTCTGTTGTCCCTGCTTCACTCCGGTGCTCTTGTGAGATCAGATTTTCAATGACACAAACCAACCAAAGTGAAAGAAACAATTGTAGATTCAATGGAAACCTAAACATGTGATCAATAAAACACTAATGATTTTATGGGAAAGAAACATGTCAATGTATCATATTAAGTAAAAGTGGAAGATACAACCAAATTGCCTTGATGTCACAAGTTCCCTTTCGGTGGTCCTTTGTTCCAACACACACATACACGTGCTCCGAATTTGTATGAAGATGGTCCAAAAAATCTTGATGGACAACTGGAGACCATAATCATTAGTTGTAACAGGATCCTTCACACAGTCTTCAACCTATTCTTTCAACAATTCTTTGCTCAATCTTTCTTAACCTTTTACATGAGAAACCCATCATTATATAGGAAAAGGTGGAGTGGTTACAAGGATGAGGATGATCCCACCAAATAAGAGAAGCCAGTAAGACCACAACCATACAGATGCCACCTCACATTCTAGAAGATTCTCCTTCTAGAAATTTTGTGAAACTTCTTCCTTTCCTTAGCTTCAAAAGCCGCCGCACCATGTGTATATAGCAGCATGCAAAAATCCTATGAGCTAGGCATAGATTAGCCTATGAAAATCAAGGATTTCCATATTGTGTACCACTGTCAGCCTGCGACGTCATTATAAAAATATGCCTTGTAGGGGAAGAACTTAGTCATTTTTCTCATGTAAAAGATTTTTTTGAGAGCTTGAACACATGCATGTAGGGTCATCATCAGAGTGACCAAAATAATGTGTAACAAAATTCCCCCCAAAGAATGAGGCTGGAACTCGTGACAGCCGGAATACTTTGTAAAATGCATGTGTGTGTCGGGAACAAGGATCTCACCAATCGGGAACTTGTAAACAATCAAGAATTTGCATAAAATTATACCATTTATGAGGTAGGAATTCCCATGCTCATACTACAAGTGATTTAAGTCATGGACACCAATTATACACCATGGATCCATGTCGTCAAGATTCTACATAGCCACCATAAATACACTATGGATCTATGTATTAGAAAGATTAAGTTTAGACACAACCAAGAGCCATACAAAGTGGATCTGTGTGTCAAATACAAATCATAAATACTCCATCGCAACCTAGACCAAAATGAAGATATCCAGGGTCTTCAACCTCGTCATCCATAAGTACGAATCCAACCATGCAATTACAGGTGCTGAAGTCGAACATGGTAGAAACCACTTGATTACCGGTCATTGATGAAAACTGTTAACAAGTCTGAGGGAAATCACCATTGATGTCAATGAATCCCAAGGTACCTTAGTATAATCCAACGAATGTGAATAAATGAGATGAAGTCAAAAACTCGATGAAATCTCTTGATCAGGGACCAATGGTGTGAATCCACCATCGAAAGTGAAGAAACCTGCCATTGAGGCATGCATGCTCTAAGGAACTAAACGATTTCTAAGTCTTGTTCCTGGATGATGAGTTGAATTCGACAGGAAAAGACTTGTCACAGGAGGGCCTTGATGTATCCCCCATCAATGACATGAAATAAGTAACATATTTTTGGTACATCAAAGTATGAAAATGATTTGAAACTGACACAAGGAAGGTCGATATGGTAAGAATTAACAATTGTAGATGGCCGACTCGATAGAGGGCTGGTTTGGACTTCCCTTGAACATATGAACGACACGACAATGGTCTTGGTAGCATTGACTCAAAAACAACCCAAGATATGGGCTTACAAAGGGCTAGACAAGAGACAAATGGATTTCCCAACCCGGATTCAAAGGATGAAGGGGGGTGTCATGTTCAAGAGCGACTAGTATTGCCACTAACACGGGTACAAAGACACATTTCTTTCCCAAATTTTCCCCCACCATTTCTAGCGAGTACCTCTTTATTTTTATGCAAGCTTGAGGAGGATAACATATGCTTGTTGATTTAAGCTCATCCTTCGGATGAGTCCCTTGGAGTATGTTTAACGAACCCTAAGAAGGAGTGGTTCGGTCCCATGTGGGTCTTTCGATGTTTGTTTAACGAGTCCAAAGATAGAAAACTCGAGGGTTTTTCATATTTATAGAGTCTGAAAAACACATTAAAGAGAACTCTCTCAGTTCCTTTTTCGTAAAATAATCCGATGAGACCGAAAAAGTGATAAACTATCGCCCATCGAATGTTTTCTTCAAATACTTTTACGAGCGTGAAAATAACAAGGTCACTCGACAATCTTTTCGTTTTTATGGAGTGTGAAAAGAGATTAAAGGATACTCCATAGGTTTCTCTTTTTGTGTTCCCATAATGTGTACGAAAAAATGACAAAAGTATACTTGGTTGTGTTCTCATCGATTTTCGAGCACGAGAACAAACAAAGACTAGGCTTGAGGTTTTTCTGAAAAAACCCTAAAAAGTACTGATATATGTAAGAAACAGAAAAGTAAATCAAGAAAAATCATCTATACGACATTGTTTAGGGCCTTAGTCTTCACATCTGCGAGAAACAATAGACTCACATGACCATTAGACCATTAGGTTATGATAAAATGCATTAAAATAATATAGAATATTATAAGAAA
This sequence comes from Picea glauca, assembly GCA_000966675.3. Classification (NCBI taxonomy): domain Eukaryota; kingdom Viridiplantae; phylum Streptophyta; class Pinopsida; order Pinales; family Pinaceae; genus Picea; species Picea glauca. The sequence goes on from JZKD02S1718927.1 coordinate 88,273, forward strand.
AAGAAAAAAATGAAATAAAAAGGGGTAAGACCTCTTATTGCTATTTCATTTGCATTCATTCAAACTTATCTAGAAACCCTATTTTTACCTCATATTTCGGTTTTCGATTGCGAGAAGCACAGGCGATCATTCAGCAAATGGTCTCCATCAACACGGTAAGCTCATCATCCTCTTCTTTGTCAATGGATTGAAATTCATTATTTTGGTTTGAAGGTAGATTTTGGATGAGTTTTTGGGCTGGTAGGTTCGCGCTGGGGCCGCCGCAGGTGACTAGTATCGAGACCTGTGGAAATCAATGATTTATGCAGGTGCCCTATGGATCACCTGCGGAAACCACACAATGTACTAAAAACTCGTCTGCGGTGGCCGAAAACCCAAAAAATTATGCATGCATTTTCCCAAAAAATAATTTCAAAATCAACGATTGAAGATGCTAACTTCCTTTCCTCGTCTCCATGTAGGTATTTGATTGCCAAAATGTTGGAATGGAGAGAACAAGAACACGAGGATGATGACTTCATGGCCTTAAAATTATCCAGGCACCGTCAATGCCCTTCGACAGTGAGGATTGTTAAAAAAATTTAAAATCCAGGGCATGAGAGCCCAACTGAGGTTACCAGAATACCTGGTCCACATGTGGGACGTAGACCAGTAGGTGTTTCATGTAGGTGTCCACATTCTTTATTTGGACATTGAAGACATTTACTTCTTGATGGGTTTATCCTATCGTGGAGCACATGTGACCCTAACAGGGGGTCGAGGTGGTGGCCTACTGATGAGCAAATACATCCGTCGGTACTGTGAACCCGAGGCCAAGAGACACAAAGGTAAGGTAGCCATTAGAGGTGTTCAAGATTTAACTCTCTGGACTATCCTTTTTACTATTGCGTGCATGGAAGGAAGTGTGTCTCCGCACATGGCTCTCCAAAGTTATTTTCAGTATGCCATGGAATGAACAGAACTTCGTGTGTTCAACTAGTGCAATGGTCTTCTTCGCAGTATGAAGACACAATTGACCAAAAGCAAGAACGGGGACCTGAAGCAATTTGGGTATGGATCCATTTTGGTGTCTTTCTTTCTAGAAAGAGTCCCTCATTTACGCCTATAGGTAGAGTGGGGTATACCAGTGCCATGAGATCCACGGATGAAGCGGTGGTGTGATCTCATGGGCTGGCATGGAGCGGACCCCATTATTAAATAAAATGAGGCATTCTTTGACTGGTTGAGGCCACAGATATTGATGATAGATGATTACACCTATGCTGGCCTGGACTTTCTCAATGACCCTGATTTGGTTCTACTTGAGGGTTTTCAGTAGGGGGACCTAAGTAAGAAAAACATTTTGTTTTTATGGTGTTTTTGTGAACTTTAGAATATAAGATGTTTATATATATATATGCTCTCTATCCAAAAACTAATCAAAAATTTTGACCATGCAGATGTAGGGCCACATCGGCCTCCGGGAACTTACCCCATTCAGAGGCGAGGGGAAGCAGCGGTAGTAGCAGGATGGGACACTGGCGATTATGAAGCATTCGAGAAGAATCTAGAGGGTTTGATAACAAACATCCCAGATATCTCGATGAACGAGATTCTGAGGCGTTATCAGCGCCACACTATAGGCGTGTCTAGTTCACTCAGCCGATTACTTCGCATAGTAGCACAGGAAGTACTATGCTACCGTGAGCAACATCCATGATGCTATTTTGTAGAAGATGTGGGCTTTATATTTTGATATTTTGGTCTTTTGGATGAAAAACATCTTTTTGTAAAACGTTTTATCGTTATATATATACATGAGGCTTCTACCGATTTACTTTGCTTTATATACAACATGTCATGCGTGATTGGATTTATAAATGTCTCAAATGTTTGTCTAACACATAATTACCTAATGCATCGGTTAACGTATTTAGACATCTAGGAATGTGTTGATACTCGATATAATCAAAATAACGCTCCAAGAGGCAAATTCACAAATATACCTGTAACAATGTAGGACTTCGGATAGCATAGACATTACTTAGATGTAGTACTAGTAGCTATGAATCAAACCGTACAACCAGGTGACAGATTCCAAGTGAAATAACATCGGTCAACAATTCAATAACTGTGCCATATTTTACGATGTTGTTAGTTGCACGACTGAGGAAAACACCGTGTAGACTGATTAACTCATTCGTAGGTGCATAGATTGCCCAATAAGAGGATTCTAAGTTTTGAGTACTATGGCTAGCGCAATTGACAAAGCCAATGTGGGGTAGAAGAGACACCAACATCTAGAAATCAAGCACAACGCAAGGTAAGCCGCTAGGGGTTGAAACCAAATAATGAAAAAACACAAGAGTAGCACACAAAAGTATGATATATTAAAAATACAAGAACTCATGCAAAGATAACCTAGGCATAGTACTTCTTCAAGTAAATCTCATTTCTGGGTTCACTCAAAGGAATACCATCATAATCGACTAACTCATAGGCTCCTTTATCCAACACTCGTTTGACGACATAAGGGTCGCACCACATAGCCTCAAAATTTTTGGACCCTCGTAAATCATGATCATGTTCATAGATAATAACTAGATCACCTTTGGATAAAACACGTGGTTTAACATGCTTGTCGTATTGAGCTTTCATGCGTTTCCTCTGGGTTTCAATTACAAGGGTGGCATCACGACGGGTTTTGTCTAATCACATCAGATACAATAGACGTTCTTCTTCAGTAGAGGTGTTCGGGAGAAGTTCAATGACTAGATTCAATGACGATATCTCATATTCAATTGGAAGAACAACTTCGATACCATACACTAGATGAAAAGGTGTAAATCCCGTGGCAGACTTCACGGATGTCCGATAGACGCACAATTTTGAAAACAACATCATGTGCCAACTTGTCTTGTGAATTCTTATTATTCGTCGAAGTATGGTGATAAGAACCTTGTTTATTGATTCAACTTGGCCATTGGCCTGTGGATAATAGGGGGTTTAGTTTTCATGTCGAAGACCCAACTTTTCCGTAAGCTCAGACATCATGAAATTTCGAAAATGGCTACCGTGATCGGTGACGATAGCTTGTGGGATTATGAATCGTGTGATGATATGATTGAATATGAATAGGGGTGCAATTTTTCTGATATTATCGAATGTAGGCATCACCTCGACCCATTTTGTGAAATAATCCACAACTACGATGATGTATCCATGCCCCCTGGCCGAGTGAGGGTTACATGTCATGGAATCAATGTCCCATTTTGAGAAAGGTCTAATGGAAACTACAGGGTGTAAAGGAGCGGGATGAGATCGTATCTTGTTTTTGTATGTTTGACAAGCATGGCATTTTTGGATGGAAATAATACAGTCTTTGAATAAAGAAGGACAAAAATACCCTGCTCGTAAGATCTTTTGGGCAGTAGCATACCCAGACACATGACCACCACATGCTCCAGAATGGCTGTCATTCAAATCTTTCTTAGCCTCATCATAGGTGAGACATCGTCGAAAAACAGAGTCAACCCCATGGTGATAAAGAGTGTCGTTGAGGATAATATACTGATGGTCTTGGTAACGGATACGACGATGGTCAGCGCTAGACAAATCGGGCTAGAAAGTTTGATTCCGGAGATAAATAATGATATCTCCATACCAAAGGTCATCGGAACTGATCAGAAAGAGGGATTCGCCAGGTAAAGAATCCTCTGCTACGTTTTCTATCATAGTGCAGGGAAGGTCACATATCAGTTCTAAAAACACCAATGATTTCTTAGACTTAGCGTGTTCGAACTCTAAGTCAAACTCCTGGAGAATCACTATTCATTTGGAGCATTTGCCCCCTAGAAATTGGCATGTAAGAATGTGCTTCATAGGGTTGCAATTGGAAATTACAGTGGTCCTGTGTATTAGGATATAGTGACGGAAACGTTGGACAGATTGAACAGCTGCCAAGGCCAGTTTTTCAACATGTAAGTATTTGGCTTTGGTAGTCGTGAGACTCCAACTCAAATAATAAATGACATGTTCATCATATAAATCGTCTTCTTGGACTTGAACCATGGCAATGGTAGAGTCCGAAGTAGCGAGATAAAGGAAATAATCTCGACTATAACCAGGTGGGAAAAGTAGTGGGGTACGGGTTAAAGTCAGTTTCAAAGGTTCAAAATCTTTGTTGGCAGTGGTATCCCATACGAACTCAAAACCTTTCTTTATCAATCGAGTAAATCCAAGGGTTAACTCAACATAGTTTGGGATGAAACAACGTAAAATGTTTGCCTTCCCTTGCAAACTTTGAGCTGGTGGAGTGAGGAAGGAGGAGGGAGATTGAGGATCACCTTGACCTTCAAAGGATCTACCCTGATCCCCTGCTATGAAACAATAAAGCCCAGAAGTCGGTCGGACTCCACACAGAAGACACAGATGTGTGGGTTTAAGCGTATACGATAGAACATAAAACAAAGGAAAATGGCTCGGAGGTGTGCCAGATGGTCACTACGATGCATGGAATGTGCCGATAGGTCATCTAGATATGGATGTACAATGTGCTTGATAAGCATAAGACATGGCACGTTGAAAAGTCGCATCGACGTTCTTTAAACCGAAGGGTAGTTTCCGATAGGCAAAGGTGCCCCAAGGACAAATGAAAGAAGTTTTGTGTTGATCTGTGGGTAAGATGTTGATTTGATTATATCCAGAGAAACTGTCCATCAAAGAGAAGATTTCACTTCTGGCGCAATCGTCGACGATCTAGTCAATGAAGGGGGTGGGAAAGCTGTCCTTAGGACAAGATTTGTTTATATCCCTATAATCAACGCAGACACAGATCGTACCTTGTTTCTTGTTAACCGAAACTAGATTGGATACCCAATCAGTTAAATCCATAGGATAAATAAAGCCAGCTTTAAGAAGTTTTTCAACCTCAAGCTTGATAGCGGCTGCTTTACGAGGGTGGAACAGGCGAAGTCTCTGCCGGAAAGGTTTAGCACCCAGGTACGTCTTAATTTCATGTACAACAATATCGGGGTCAATACTCAACATATCTTCATAGCTCCATGCGAAGATGTCATGAAACTCCTGAAAAAGGGACTTATATGTGACAAACTCATCGGTGAAACATGAAGCTCCGATGTGAACATTTTCAAAAACTCTAGGTTTAATGGATATGTCGAGGAATATGGTGGGTGAAATTTTACTCAAGTTCCCTTCATATAACACATCATGTGTAGACTCAGGAACAAAAGAGACGACAACAATAGTAGACAGAGTCGAGATCCATTGGTAAGTCTCTAAGGTGTGCTACTCTAGGAAGAGGATGGAACGATGATGCCCATCATCCCATGGGGTGTCTTCCATGGACATAACCGACATGATCATCTCATCCTTAGGAAAATTAATGTGGAATGCATCAAGAGATGAATCACCAACAGAGGTAGTGTAAGGGCTTGCCGATTGAATGGCTTGATAAGTGGATTGAACTGGACTTAAAGGCATCTTATCGCCATAGAAAAGATAATCACTAGGTGCGAGTACTATCTACGGGTCAAAATATGCGGGGGTTTCATGAATGGAGGTGGAAATCATGTTGATCAAGGAAACCAAAGGAGGTGGAACATTGGGTGGTGGGATCGGGAACGTACCCATCATAGTTGAATCTTTTAGTAGACCCACACCGACATTCTCGTACCGAGGGGGTGTCTTTGAAATGAAGGGTACGTCGCTAGTATGATCATTAGAGTTAAAAAAGGCCAGCTGGTCTACTGTAACAACTTTTCCTTGGTGTGGAAAATGTACTACACAGAAAAGTGTAGATACAACTGCACGCATGGAATCAATCCAACTACAACCAAGTAAGAGGTTGTAATCAAGAGGTGCATCAAAGACCTGAACTTCAACATTGACCCATTTTCCTTCTAACGTAATAGGTAATGAGGGGAGTACATCGTAGGGTTTAAAGGCAGATCCATTGAAGGCTTTGAACGTGTTGTGTGATTCAGTTAAGGGAGGAGAGCCAATGGCTTTCCAACAAGAAACATGCATTACTTATGTCGAGGCACCCTCGTCAATAACAGTTATACAAATTTTCTTGTCTACGACAACAACTTGTATCTGGAATGCGAGTTGAGGGGGTAGCCTTGGAATGTGATCTTCTAGGTCAAAAATTATCAAATTCGTATCCGCAGGGTCAATTCCACCAATATCTTTTAACAGTGCCTTCTGTGGAGTGGGACAACTTTGAAGGAATTCGAGAGCTGACATTGTAGAAGGTGCTTGCGCCAGATCTTCTACAATATTGTAGTTCTGAGCAACACGTGCATGAGGATTGAAGGAAGAATTTCAAACAACACCCTTTGGGGGAGGGAAAATAACTTTTATCGAGACTCAGTCGTTCAAGATGAAGAGGACAGTTTGGAGGTGAAGTTGAGGGAGACTGTTGAACCAACGGAGGTGGTATATCATCAACTTTCTCCTTTGAGGAAGAGTAGTCTTTGGCCCGAGTGGTAAGAGTAAAGTCATTCTTTTTTGAATCACATGTGCACATAAGTACATAAGAAGTAGTGGAGGGAGAGGGTTGGTCATGAATGACCAATTGGGCCTGCTGTTGGGAAGGGAAAGGTTGGGACAAAACGACAGGTGTGGGAGGTTTCACAGTCCCTTGAAGGAACTTAGTAACCTTGACCTATCTTGGACAATATTTCGTGTAGTGATCATCACCATAGATAAGGCAAGGGTATCGTGGTTTGCACTTATCCTTATCATCAACAGGCTATGTTTTGGCTTTCTCAGATTGTGGGTTATTTTTATCCTCCTTATTCTTACCCTTCCCTTTTTTAGATTTATTTTTTCCGACAGGGGTAGATTGAACGGAGTTCACCTCAGAGGTTTTTCCAGTGGAAGGACTAGGAGTCAGAGCATTTTGAACATTAGAAACAATAGACTTGGGATTGGTGGGAGAGGCTTGTGTAGATTGAGGTTGATCATGGAAGGTGCCAATCACACCATCAGATGCATGAGAAGCAGCAGGCATAGTTGAGGTAGTGGTGGTAGAAGGACGAGGTGCATCAGGGAGAAAATCATAAAGAGTACTTGTTTGTGAATAAATGAGATCGAGGTACTGAGCATGACTAATTGCCTGTTTTTTTGTGACAACTCCACCCATGGAAATGTCACGAGAGATTTTATTCATGAAGGATTTCGTGAACCATTATGCAAATAAATGATTGAGAAGATCGAGTTTGATCAAACGTCGTCTTTGTCTCCACTCATGAATGTGATCAGAGATGTGAGTTGCCTTATTTTTCTTGAAGGAACTCAAAATCTCAGTTCCCATTTCATAATGGATTGGCAACTGGTAGTGTGTGAGGAAATCTATGGATAGGGTATTAAATTCGGTGAAGAAGCCTCATGGTAATTCTATATACCACTTTGTAGTCGAACTCGTAAGAGTTCGTTGGAAGAGTCGTAACTAAATGGAATCGTCCATCAAAGAGTTGGACAAACACCAAAGGTGAAAAGTCATGACATGGTTGTTTGGATCTTCTCCTAGTTTACCATCAAATTTTGGAATGTCAGATGGTAGCTTGGCTGGTATAACGGGCCAATGGGGAGAATGCAAGATGGGGCCATTCAATATTCTATACAAGTCAAGAAGATCCAAAGTGGCTAAAAAGGGTAACTGTCTATTCACATGAGGATACTGGTGACTTTGGGGAGGAAGTCTCGTCAGAATACTAGTAGGACCATAAGCAATTTGCATGTGAGGTGAAGGTCCTGAAAGATTCGGACATGAATGTGGAGGCATGTAGCCCATAGGGTTGTACTGATTAGGGATGTTCCCCTGGAAAGGGACACTAGATTGACCATTCGAACCCCAAATGGAATTGGAAGAACCGAGATATGACTGGCACAAACTAGGGGGTATGAAAGAGCTAACTTGAGGTTGTTCCCCCCCAGATGATTGCAGATTTCCCTGGATGAAAAGGTTACAGTACTGGGCTAATAATCCTGGAATGTTCTTTCCATAAGGTGAGGTATAACCTCCAAGCGGGGGTTGTCCTCCAAGAGGGGGTTGTCCTCCAAGCGGGGGTAGGGTCCCAATTTGGCTGTGACCTCCAAATTAAGTTTTTCCCCAGTGTTATATTGTCCTATGACAGGAATATGAAAACCAGAATTGAATGATGGAGTAGAGCCTCCAAAAGAATTGGAGCCACTTGGGATAAATCCTCCCATAAAAGGAGGATAAGACCCTCTGGAGGGGACCTGGGAAGGTGTCAGAATGAAACTGACAACAACATTGTATCTAGGAGGGGTAAAAATTCCAGAAACTCTGGACGGAACTTGGGTAGGAATGGGGATGGAAGTATTTAAATCATGGTACCCATGAGGAAGATATGGGATAGGTCTAGACAAAAGTGGTGTACCGATGGGAGCTTGGGTAACCACTGTATTCCCAATGGGAATAGTCGTAGCGTTTAGGACCATTGTAGAATGGGCCATATGAAGAGGGATGGTCGAGCTAGGACCAACAAACTGTGTGTCTGAACCCACAAAAAGATAACAAGTCATGCTATTAAAGTGATCTAGAGGTATCGTATAAGTAGCAGACATCTCGGGTAGTTAAGATATGACAGGTATATCAACAACTGCACCCAAGCCGTAAAGGTCTCACACTATAGCCGGGGTTCAAAATATGTCAATGGTCCAAAAAGGATCCTCACTTTCCGGGCCTGTAAGAGGTCCGGTTGGTATTCCAGAAGTGTCAACAACAAGTTCTCCGGAGGAATTGAGTCGGAGAATACGTCTCTTGTATCCAAGAGGTATTCGGAAAGCGTCTAGAGAATCAAAAACAATTCGATAATTGTCTAGAGAGTCAATTATTTATGCCTGTGATGGTATATTGTCCTGGACCTCACTCTGTTGAGGAGAGCCCTCAGGTGGGTTAGGAAGCAAGGGTTTGGAAACTTCCGGATCTTCCGGAGGTAGTCCTTGCATCCTACGTGAACGACGTGGAAGGTCAATGTTGGTTGAGACAAAAATTTTGCGGAAAAAATCTATGGCCAACGATGAAAACAAACAACACTCGCTAATAAAATCTAGGAATTAGACCAGGCAAACAAAAAATTCTTATTTCGAAGTCACTAGTTGGTGATGAAATATTACGTCACGAAGTCAAGACAAGAAGGGGCTAGGACAAAGCGGGTGGAAAAGTTACGTTGACGACCTGCTTAAACGGGCTTACACCTTGGTGAAATATCCCACACATAATCGTGGGTATACCCTCCAAGGAGCCCGAGTGAGTCCGACCAACATCAATTCCAGGTACCGTGAAGACTTTCCCCTCCACAATCACCTAGTGTAAGACCCTAAGAAGATAGGCAACTAAGGCTACCAAGAACAACAATGATGCCTGGGGAAACAATCGACAGTCTAATCCACGTGCAAAGGCAGGGTATCTAGCCCGAAATCAACTTGAGAGGATTCCATTCATCATTGTGGGTATACCTTCAAGTGACCCCCATAATACACACAATCTCTACACTGAGATCAACAAAGCAGGCTGAGTAACTCTGCCAATCTCAATGTGACCTCATGTTTGACCCTTGTGTGAGAAGGGCTTCCCAAGACAAAATGTTGCAAATGGAATTAAACACTCCCTATCACAAGATGCTATTGTGTGTTTTGTGATTTGGAGAGTGTGTCTCACAACCTATTCCAAATCTCTAGCCTAGCTAATGTTGGTGTAAAAGATCCCTAGAAAATAAAAGTTACTGATTGATTTTTAGATTTCACAATGTTTTTTAAAAGATTTTGTTACTCAAGAGGGAGACGGGAATGAAACCAATGTTGTGTGAGATCTTGACCCGATAATATGCAAATAGAAATGAATGATGCAAATTTTCGTTCAATGAACTCTATGTACAACAGGGAGAGGGTATTTCAGAAATGATGTAAGCTACGAAATATACTTTCTTTTTCTTAAATGGATACAAATGCAAACAACCAAAAACAATGCAGTTTCTCAATGTTCTCTTCTTTTGGATGCAATAAAATTTCCTTATATATGATTACTTAAAATAATAAGTGACTTTAAATTATTCCTTTCTAAAACCAGATTAGGGGTATGACAAAGAAAGGACAAGTAATCCAATAAAAAATATACACTCAACAAGTACCCAAATCAAACTTTCAATGGAGATAAAAGTAAAAAATGACAAGAAAGTGTTTCTTCAAATGTAAATGAAAAATGACTTCCCAATCATCAAG
>JZKD02S1718938.1:53605-78427 GCA_000966675.3 Picea glauca
TAGTTGTTTTCTTTCTAACCTTTTACATTACAGCTGTCATGACTAGCAGAGCCCAACTAGGCATGTAAGCACTCACTTTTTGCTCACACATCGACGAAAAGAGTGCAAACACCCACTACAATGGGAGATATGGGCAAGGCCCATCGGATTCATGCAGTGGTGAATAACTACCAGGCAGAGCACCAGTCGACTATGCTCAAGACTACAGGTACCATCACTGACCAGACCCTTAGTGTTTTGATAGATCCCGGTGCTACTGAGAGTTTCATTTCTGGTGCAGTGCTAAAATGGATTAAGGTAAAGGCAGTCAATCAAAATGAGTTTAGCTTCATAGAGATGGCTTTAGGAGCCAAACAGAAGGTTGGAGGAAAACTTACGGGATGTGCCCTTAACCTGGGAGAGTTTGTCACGGGGCCAACTTGTACATTACGATATTAGGATCTTATGATGTCGTAATTGGTATGGATTAGTTGGAATCACATGAGGCGATACTCAACTGTAAGACAAAACGATTGAGCTTGGTCAATGACGAGGGACAGAGACATGTGATTGTAGGACAGAACCAGGGAGTTTCCCTGAGGTTCGTCTCTTCCTTACATATATGGAAGAGTATGCGAAAGGGGTGCAAGATTTATGCAATCCCTGCACTAAACGAGAAGGGAGTACCGGAAGGTATAGAACACCTTTCAGTGGCGAGAGAGTTTGCGAATGTATTTCCAGAGGAGTTACCTGAGATGCCGCCAGAAAGGGAATTGTAGTTTACCATAGACCTAAAACCGGGGACCGAACCAATAGCAATAATGCCCTATAGGATGTCGACCCCATAGTTGTAAGAGTTGAAAATGAAACTGAAGGATTTGCTGGACCTGGGACTGATACATCCTAGTGTGTCACCATGGGGTCCACCTGTTATTTTCATTCAGAAGAAGGATGGATCATGGAGGCTTTTCATTGACTACCGTAAACTGACCAAGGCTATGATCAAGAATCAATATCCCTTGTTGAGAACTGATGATATTTTCGATCAAATGAAGGTTGCGACGGTGTTCTCCAAGATCGATTTGCAATCACGGTATCACCAGTTACGGATCAAGGATGATGACATCCCTAAGACCACCTTTAAGATGAGATTTGGACATTACCAGTTTATTGTTTTGCCGTTTGGACTGAAAAACACCCCAGGAGTATTTATGAGTTTGATGAATGGGGTGTTCCACGAATACTTGGACAAGTTCGTCGAAGTATTCATTGGTGATATTTTTATCTACTCTCAGACAATGGAGGAGCATGATGAGCACTTGCGCTTGGTACTACAGTGCCTGCGAGAGCACAAATTGTATGGGAAGTTGTCTAAATGATCTTTTTATCAATCGAGGATTCACTACTTAGGGCATGTCCTCTCTGGTGAAGGTATCGCCATGGATCGAGCCAAGGTCGAGGCTATTATGAAATGGCCTGTGCTGACAAATGTCACGGAGGTGCGTAGCTTTATGGGTTTAGCAAGATACTATTGATGGTTTGTCGAGGGATTTTCGAAGATAGCAAATACGATCACGAAATTTCAGAAGAAAAACAAGAAGTTTGTTTGGACCGAGAAATGCACGTAAGCATTTCGAAGGCTTAAAGAGTTGTTGATGATGACACCAATACTAAAGGTCCCCGACATGGACGTGGAATTCTTGGTATGCACAGACGCATCCAAGGAAGGCTTACATGGATTCTTGATGCAAGACAGACGAGTAATCTATTACATTTCGAGCAAACTAAGACGGCATGAGGAGAATTAAGTGATGCACGATTTGGAGTTATTATCCATCGTATATGCCTTGGAGGTTTGGAGACACTACCTTGTTGGATGAAAATTTGAACTAAGGACTGATCATTGTGGACTACAACACATTTTTACTCAAAGCAACCTGAACGCGCGACAACGGTGTTGGTCGGAATTTCTTAGCGAGTATGACTTTAAGATTACTTACATAAAGGGAATGGTGAACTGAGTGGAGGATGCTTTGAGTCATAGGCCATGCATATTTTCGGTGTTGCCTCTTTAGACAAATCTACGTGAAAATATTCTAACCTTACAGCATGACGACGACTGGTACAAGGAGGTTGAGGGATTTATTGGACAAAACACAGTGATGGTACCATGATATGAGGGATTTTCTTTTGATAGAGATGGGTTATTGAGGTTTAAAATTTGGATTTATGTGCCACCAAATGACGATTTGAGGATGTTCATATTGAGCGAGGCTCATACAGCAGTTTACATGGCTCACCTGGGAGTTACGAAGATGAGGGAAGACCTTAAGCCCTTATTCTTTTGGAAGGGAATGAAGGTTGATATAGTCAACTGTGTAGCTAGATGTCTAGAGAGTGAACAGGTAAAGGCTAAACATAGACATCTAGCAGGATTACTTCAAACACATGCCATCCCGGAATCAAAATGGGAGGTTATTTCGATGGATTTTATTGTTGGATTGCCACTAGCGACAAGGATACATGACTTGATTTTTGTGGTAGTAGACACTCTGATGAAGAGTGCTCACTTTATTCCTGTGCGTACGACGTGTCAGGCACTTTACATGGTGAGAGTTTTCATTAGTGAGATTGTGAGGCTACATGGAGTTCCTAAGAGGATTATATCCGATCAGGGATAAGCATTTACTGGATGATTTTGGATGAGTTTCCAAGAGGTCTTATGAACCCAACTTAACATTAGTACTGCGTACCACCCGGAGACTTATGGGCAGACAGAATGAACAAACCAAACCTTGGAAGACATGTTGTGCATGTACGTAATGGACCAACAAAAGCATTGGGAAGAATTCTTGCCACTAGTAGAGTTCGCTTGCAACAACAGTTACCATAGCACCATTAAGATGGCGCCTTTCAAGTTTCTTTACGGGAGACTGTGTCAAACACCCTTGAGTTGGGATTGGCTTGAGGATAGGGTCCCAGTGGGACCAGAAGCGATCCAAGAAATGGAAGAGCAAATGCAAACCATAAGACAAAGTATTAAAGAAGCGCAGGATGAACAAAAGAGTTATGCCGATGTGCACCGAGTCAACCGTAGTTAAGAGGTCGATGATTGAGTCTTCTTATGGGTTAAACCACATAAGATTTCGATCAAGTTTGGAAAAGGAGCTAAAATCTCTCCTAGGTTCATGGGACCTTTCAATATTGTGGAGAAAAAGGGGACCGTGGCCTATCGACTACCCTTGCCTGATTCTTTGAGGCATATGCACAATGTTTTTCATGTATCTATTTTGAGACATTATATTAGTGATCATACGCATGTGATTGACATGAGTTCCTTGCAGGTATCAGACAAGGGAGTGCTCAAGGATGAGCCAGTCCACATCTTAGATCATCATGTTCGACAGTTACGACATTGAACGGTAGATCAGGTCAAGGTCCAGTGGGACAATTATTGTCTTCACTCGGCGACCTGGGAGGACGCATATGATATGTGCCAGTAGTTTCCATTTTTGTTTGATAGATAGACTTATGATACTGTGATAATTTTATTTCAGCATTTATACTATGAAACTTTGGGACGAAGTTTAGACCAAGAGGGGGTGTATGTAACATCCCGCTCTGGTGCACTGAGAAACTTATTCTTTGAAGACACTTGCTTGCAAGTGATCTGGAATTTTATGATAAGAAAACATTTTATCCTTGATTATGATGTGATATGATAGATGACATGATGTTTTACTACTTTGACATGGACAAGTGTTGTTGACTCGGTTTTACTGAGTGTGCAGGGTTTTTGGACCTTGAGGATGTAGAGGCATCAACTGAACCCCTTGGACTCGGGATCGAGTCAGGGAGTGTGCCATTGGGGTTGATTGTTTATTGTGATTTTAGTACATTTGATTTGATGATATGATGTGGACATGTTCTGACACGATTGTTGATGATGTAGGATGACAATATCTTGCTGACCAGACTCACATATGGAGAAAAGGAGACACACACAATTTCTAGAGAGGTTGACGAAGAGGTGTGGACAACAACCTTGCCACAGCCTACTAGCACTCCCGTCATGGCTCAAACTATAGGTTAATGATATCCTAGTTCGAGAGGATCCGCGATGTCATGAGGGGACACTGCGACAGTCACTCACGATGACTCTAAGGGGTACACAATAAGGCCGGGGCCTTATTCCTTAGAAACCCTTAGTCTCCCACAAGTTCACCTGGCGGAGTGTTGACTCCAGGGGTTATTGATGTCTACCAATCAGTCAAGAGGTGAGTGGCACCCTTGGATCACGTGATTCATCCTGAAGGGCATGCCACGCAAAAGAATCAGAAGAGGTGAGTGGCACCCTTGGAGCACATGGTGTATCCTGAAGGGCAAGTCTCACAAAAGAAACACAAGAGGCGAGTGGTACCCTTGGAGCACGTGGTGCATCCTGAAGGAAACGTCGTGTTCACATTGATGAAGGAACAAACCTAGATGGCCCTAAGACTTTTAACACATTAATAAATTCTTAAAAAGCAACTTCCCTAAATAATTGTTGCCTAGTTCAGGATCTAACTCCTAAGTCTAAAACTTCTCTAGGGTAAAATTTTGTTTAACCTTAAGAAAAGACCCTATAAAAATAAAAATAAAAATTTAAACTAAAAACCACTTAATAGTTTTAGTCTTCAGGAATTTTTGGGGTAAAATGATGAGAGTAATAATTTAATTAAAATCGTTCGTTTTAAATTGTAAAGAAGAAATAAATTATTTAACATGTGGAAGTGTAAAAAGATTTTAAATTAATAATAAAAGGAAAAGAGTAAATAGCGCAACTGCCATTTTGGCTCTAATAAAAAAAAGGGGGAAAGAAGGGAATAATAAAAAATTAGGAAACTAAGGAATGGGGGAAACATAATAAGGGAAAGAGGTGAACTTATGGTAAAAAGCGAGGTCAACATTATAAGGAATCTGCAATTAAGAACCTTCTAAAATGAACTAAATTAGGAACTTCGTTTTAGGGAAAGTATTTAAACCTGAAGGGGAATCTAGGAACACCTAGGAGTAAATTTAGGAGMAACTCTAGGGGGTGAGGKAAATGAGACAATTAATAAATTTAAAGAAGTTAATTATTGCAGAAAAGAGGGGGATGGACGACACTTGTGCAAAGGAGAATATTAAGAAGATTTTTATTAGAACTTAATTTAAATGTGATTTAGGGAAAGTTGGAGGTTCTAAAAACTCTATAAAAGAAAGGGAAGATGAGGAAGAAGGGGGATCGGCTGTTAGCATAATGTTACGTTGCTAAAATTGTTACTTGATTGATTCCTTATGAGGAGTTGGGATTTCTCATCTTGAATAGGAGTGGTAGTTCGGCCTTGCGAGGTGAGCTGGGAGCTAGACATACCATCTGGATAGCGTGTGGCCCCTTTGCGGCTCGGGGGGCCAAGGGGGAAGCAGAGTACCCCTAGCGATTCGCTGGGAGGTATCGGTGAGGTCTCGACAGTCAGCGAGCTGGAGCGGCATAGAGTGCATAGACTTCCTTCGAGGTAGGCGATAAGGCAAAGGTATGATTTATATTTTAGTAGACTGGAATGCATTACGGCTTGCTGAGATCAGTATATCGAGGTAATTAGATTGTTTGGCTATTTTTATTTATTTACCCAGTGATCACAATTATGACTGTTGTAACTGTGGTTTTTATTTTAAATTCTCATGCGATACGGTATTACTGTTGAAATCATGTACAAATTTATATTCTATGTGTTTCTTGGGGATAAGTTACAACTAAAATAGCTATTGAAAAACTCAGATAATGAAATTTGTTACTGATGTTAATTACCTCTGTAAATAAAGTTTTTCCTCTGTTTTTAATAGATATAAAAAACCAATTGATTTCATTCTGTCCCCTCTTTATTACTAGCATATTCATTGAATGATTCGTCTGGCATTCAACCTTGTAGTCTAATTACTGAAGAAACTCCCATTCTAGCCAATTTGTTGTAATGGGGTACTGAGAATGTTACTGGAATTTAGGTTGGAAGTGAACACTTTAATAATATCCCTTACCACCATTAATAGTCCCGGTGCATGGAACAAATGTTTCTGTTGGCTTTGAATATTGCTAACAGTTGCTATTTTACCAAATTGCCGTTCCTCTACTTTTCAAATGGCAGAATCCACTGCTACGATTGGGTGTTCTTATTTCTTTATACCTTCCTCGAACCAGTTAATTCGTGAGAATCATTGGATATTCTACTTGCCGTTATGTTGTTATTGGCCATCTGATTTTATTTTCTTATGTATGGAATGTGTCGTAACTGGTGCGTTAAAAGCTATGATATTATCATAATTCAAATTGTGTAGGATTGGGATCCTTAAAAGAAAATAAAAAAAATAAAAATAGAATAAACGTTAATTTAATTTCTGTGTAAAAAAAAAAAAACAAAAAAAAAGAAAAGCATTACCCCTAAATTTTTTTTAAACAACCCTAAGGGAATGGGGGAAAAGCTCTTCGGGATTTCGTATTTTCCCTCGTCTTAAAGTTTCCCCACCCTTCACCCAAAAAAAAAAAAAAAAAAAATTGCACCTAGAATTGGTGTTTTATCACCCTGCGTGGCCCCTTTCTTTTTCCTGAGTCTCTTCCTAGTGTTGGATACCTTCAAGATATTCGTTCCTCCATTTTCTCCCTTGATGCATGCTTTAACTTCCAGGAGGTGCGTTGGGGATGAATGTTGTTCTCACGAGCAGCTTGAACCAGCCCTTCCCACTATGCGCATTTCCCGACATTAAAATTCTATTGAACCGTTGCATGCTACTGGCTATATGCTACCTTTTGTTCAACCACCACCTTAACTCAACCACCTTCTGAGCATCCAACAGTGGGGACATCGTTCCCAAGGAGATTCGTAAGCTTGCAGTTAGATTATTTCCCCATCCCGAGATTCAATCACAGCGCACCAGCGCTAGACGGTGTTGCTTTTCTTAAAAATGTGAGACCCGGTGTTATCAACATTCCACCTGGGGCTGCAAGTCCTACAATTTACCCAGCCATGGACAACGCTAAGAATTTCAGTTGACATCCACATTTAGTTACCCTTACCAGGCCTGAATGGTCTTAAACGCCTTTCATTCCTTTTTTTTTATCGCTAGGTTTTCGCCCTTAATAACTGACAGGTAGCATTGTTAGCTATGCTCCAGAATTAACTACCTAGTTGGCTTTATGTTAATGACACGATTATTTACTATTTATATAATGATAGCATCTAGGGTTTAGACTATTACCCTTCTATCAAGGATTGGTGATTGATTGGAGAGTGATTAGAAATACAATAGAAATGGCCACCTATAAGATTGGAGGTGATTGTTATCTTATCGCAAGGCGCGGTGATCTAAATAAATTATTGTTATTTTTACATTAACCTTTATTTACTGATTGATAATGTTGATGCTAATTATTTAGGTAATTCCAACTTGCAATGCTATTTTTTTTCATGGTTAAAGTTAATGTAATGTGATGTTTAAAGTCAATACTAATGTTTAGGGTGAGGTTGAATTTATATTATTTTTGTTCAGGGTTAAAGTTAATGTAATGTGATGTTTAAAGTCAATAATACTATTTAGGGTGAGGTTGAATTTCTGTTATTTTTGTTCTATGGAAAAGTTAATGTAATTGTTATAGACCACATATAAGGTGAAAGGTGGTCGTCCTAATGCTTCGTTATGGTAATATAAAATGTGATGTGGTAATTATTGTATGGTGATGTAAAATGGTAGTATGGTAGGTTATTCAATGACATCTCATTGTTTGGGACTTTCCTATTTATCATCTAATATGTTTTTATCTATCATATATTATGTTTTATTTGGTTTAGGTCAATTATGTCAATTATTATAATTACTCACTTGATAAGAATTGATGGTAGATTTGACATGAAATATTTATGGCTAAATGTGTTAGATTGTATTGTGAGGTAATCTAGTAGTATGATATGCTATTTATTAATGTTATACAATCAACTATTATGCATTAGTATTGGGAAATTGCAATTAATTGAATTTACATTATTTTAAGGGTAGATTTAGCAACTCGAGAACTAATGGAAATTACAGGGAATAACAGATCGATAATTGATGCTAATTGAGTCATGGATAATGCCTTGTCCTAATGATGGTTGGTTGTTGTCGGAGTCCGTTTGGGTTTGCGTTTTCTGTAGTGGTCATGGTTATTTATTAATTATTGTTGTACGTGGTTGTAATCATTTTATTGCTTGGTTAGTTTGTGTCGGGCGGGATGTAGACACCTCCATGTTCCTCAGAACAATCACCATCCCTGAGACCTTAAATGGTTAAAATCGATGGGAACCTGGGCTTGAGCTTTGCTTATGTGTCTTGGGGGTCCTAACCATTGCAGGGTAGGACATATGGGTAGTTAGTCTTATTATTATCTGTTGATTGTCGTTCTTTTATTGCAAAGGTTTATGCGCGTCTTAGATCTCTATGTTGTCATTGTTTTTCATACATCACGTTCGTCGTCGTATGGCAATGCAAAGTCGAATGTATTTATTATCCTTGTACATATGTGCACACACACAAAAATAAATAAATAAATAAATAAATTTCACTTGTTATAAGAGGTTGTCGCTATAACGAGGAGGTTCGTTACATATGGTATTAGAGCGAGTTCGACCCGCGACTTGGGATTTGCTACGACTTTCATTTACATGATTTGATTTGATTAGATTGTTTCTAGTCGAGTTGATTGTGTGCGTGTAGGTAATAATGGTTAGAGAAGGTTGCGTAGGTAGACGATGGGGTGCTAGGGGAGGAGGCATGACACCTCCAGTAGCATCCACACCTGAGGGGTCTAACCCCTAGGGAGGTGAGCAGGATCTTAGACAAGAGAAGATAACAGTTGGTGATGTGGTCAGGATGATGAGATCTTTCTAGTGCATGTCTGAGGCACTGATCAGTCGCTTGGATAGAGATGAGGCCAGGGCACTGGCACCCACTGAGGTTCTGCAGTGCACACTGGCCGTTACTGGTAGCATTCACAGTGAACTCAAGAATGTTAAATTTCTCGAGTTCTTTGGTGCCCCGGATGGCACCGCCGCTGAGGCATGGTTGGAGAATATGGATGTGTGCTTCACACTTCACGATTATACCTCCAACATGGTGGTCCGCATGGCGGTCTTTCAACTAAAGGGGAGCACTCTTCTATGGTGGAAGACGCTCCTACCGCAGTTGAACATGGTCGTCAAAGACGTGTCATGGGAATTGTTCGAGGAACGATTCCGAGAAAGGTATCTTTCAGATGAATTCATTGAGCATCAGTTGAATGAGTTCAACGCATTATGACAGGGAGGTCGTACGGTGCCCGAGTATGAGGCACGTTTTATGGAGCTGCTCCAGTATGCTCTGCACCTTAACACTAAGAAGCATGAGGTCAACCGGTTCGTGTTCGGCCTTAACGGAAGTCTGCATGAAAAGTTTAGGAGTTTGATGCCTCAAACCTTGCATGATGCCATCCATAAGGTCGTCATAGCAGAGGAGGAGATTATCAGTGGGGGTCAGACTAGGTTTCCAGGGAAACCAGTAGGTCAGGGATCATCTAAAACACCGTAGCATCAGACACCAGCGAGACATACACAGGAATATCATGGCTCCCAGAGGGGGTCCACTTTCACTACACCCCGGTGACCACTGCCTCAGCACCGGACACCTTATCGGAGACTGCAGCTTCAACAACAATGTCACCGGTAGCAGCAACATTTTAGGCCTATTCAGTAGAATAGACCAGGGTTCCAGGCCAGCGGACTGTCATCTTCTACTTTAGGTACTAGTGTGACTATCCTATGGAGAGGACCAGAGTGTCTGGATCATCCAGACCCACTACAGTTGGAGATATGGGAAAGGCCCATCAAATTCATCCAGTGGTGAATAACCACTAGTCAGAGCACCAGTCGACTGTGCTCGAGATGAAAGGTACCATTGCTAACCAGACCCTTAGTGTTTTGATAGATTCCGATGCTACTGAGAGTTTCATTTCTGGTGCAACGCTAAAAAGGGTTAAGGTAAAGGAATTCAATCAGAATGAGTTTAGCTTCATCGAGATGGCTTCAGGAGCCAAACAGAAGGTTGGAGGAAAAGTTACAGGTTGTGCCCTTAACCTGGGAGAGTCTGTCATGAGGGCCAACTTGTATGTTACGATCTTAGGGTCGTATGATGTCGTAATTGGTATGGATTGGTTGGAATTGCATGAGGCAATACTCAACTGTAAGACAAAATGATTGAGCTTCTTCGATTGAGTTTCCCTGAGTTTCGTCTCTTCCTTACATCTACGGAAGCGTATGCGCAAGGGGTGCAAGGTTTATGCAATCCTTGCGCTAAATGAGAAGGGAGTAGTGGAAGGTCAAGAACAACATCCAATGGTGAGAGAGTTTGTGGATGTATTTCCAGAGGAGTTACCTGCGATGCCGTCGGAAAGGGAATTGGATTTTACCATAGACCTGAAACTAGGGACCTAACCGATAGCAAGAACACCTTATAGGATGTCGACCCTGGAGTTGCAAGAGTTGAAAATGAAACTGAAGGATTTGTTGGACCTAGGACCGATATTTCCTAGTGTGTCACCATGGGGTGCACCTGTTATTTTCATTTTGAAGAAGGATGGATCGTGGAGGCTTTGCATTGACTACCGTCAACTGAACAAGGCTACGATCAAGAATCAGTATCCCTTGCCAAGAACTGATGATCTGTTCGATCAAATGAAGGGTGCGATAGTGTTCTCCAAGATTGATTTGCGATCAGAGTATCACAACTTATGGATCAAGGAGGATGACATCCCTAAGACCGCCTTTAAGACGAGATTTGGACATTATGAGTTTACTGTTTTTTCGTTTGGACTGACAAACGCCCTAGGAGTATTTATGAGTTTGATGAACAGGGTGTTCTATGAATACCTAGACAAGTTCGTCCAAGTATTCATTGATGATATTTTGATCTACTCTCGGATAATGGAGGAGCATGAAGAGCACTTGCGCTTGGTACTACCGTGCCTAGGAGTGCACAAATTGTATGGGAAGTTGTCCAAATGCTCTTTTTATCAATCAAGGATTCACTACTTAGGGCATGTCATCTCTAGTGAAGGTATCGTCGTGGATCGAGCCAAGGTCAAGGCTATTATGGAATGGCCTACACCGATGAATGTCACATAGGTGCATAGAGTTATGGGTTTAGCAGGATACTATCGACGGTTTGTCGAGGGATTTTTGAAGATAGCAAATCCGATCACAGAATTGCAGAATAAAAAAAAGAAGTTTGTTTGGACCAAGAAATGCACGAAAGAATTTTGGAGGCTTAAAGAGTTCTTGATGACGACGACGATACTAAAGGTCCCTAACATGGACATGGACTTCTTGGTATGCACAAATACATCCAACGAAGGCTTATGTGGAGTCTGGATGCAAGACGGACGAATAATCGCTTACATTTCGAGGAAACTAATATGGCATGAGGAGAACTACGTGAAGCATGATTTGGAGTTATTATCCATCGTATATGCCTTGAAGGTTTGGAGACACTACCTTGTTGGACGAAAATTTGAACTAAGGATTGATCATTGTGGACTACAACACATTTTTACGCAAAGCGACCTGAACGCGTGACAACGACGTTGGTCAGAATTGCTTAGCGAGTATGACTTTGAGATTACTTACATAAAGGGAACGGTGAACCGAGTGGAAGATGCTTTGATTTGGAGGCCATGCATCTTTTTGGTGTTGCCTCTTCAAACAAATATACGTGAAAATATTCTAACCTTACAGTGTGATGACGACTGGTACAAGGAGGTCGAGGGCTTTATTGGAGAAAACACAATGATGGTACCATGATATGAGGGATTTTATTTTGATAGCGATGGTTTATTGAGGTTTAAAATTCAAACTTACATGCCACCAATGACGAGTTGGGGATGTTGATCCTGAGAGAGGCTCATAGAGCAGTTTACATGGCTCACCCGGGAGTTACGAAGATGAGGGAAGACCTTAAGCCCTTATTATTTTAGAAGGGAATGAAGGCCAACATAGTCAACTATGTGGCCAGATGTCCAGAGTGTCAGTAGGTAAAGGCTAAACATAGACACCTAGCAGGATTACTTCAACCACATGCCATCCCAAAATCGAAATGGGAGGTTATTTCGATCGATTTTATTGTTGGATTGACACTGACGGTAAGGAAACATGACTTGATTTTTATGGTAGTAGACACTCTGACGAAGAGTGTTCACTTTATTCCTGTGCATATGACATATCAAGCACATGACATAGTGAGAGTTTTCATTAGTGAGATTGTGAGGCTACATGGCATGCCTAAGAGGATTATATCCGATTGGGGATCGATGTTTACTGGATGATTTTGGACGATTTTCCAAGAGGCCTTGGGAAACCAACTTAACTTTAGTATTGCGTACCACCCGGAGACTTACGGATAGACAGAACAAAAAAACCAAACCTTGGAAGACATGTTTCCCATGTACGTGATGGACCAACAAAAGTATTGGGAAGAATTCTTGCCACTAGTAGAGTTCGCTTACAACAACAGTTACCAGAGCACCATTAAGATGGTGCCTTTCGAGTTTCTTTACTGGTGACCGTGTTGGATTCCCTTGAGTTGGGATCTGCTTGAGGATAGGGTCGTAGTGGGACCAGAAGTGATCCAAGAAATGGAAGAGAAAATGCAAACCATAAGACAAAGGATTAAAGAAGCGTAGGATCGATAGAAGAGTTATGCCGATTCACACTAAGTCGAACATAGTTATGAGGTCGGTGATCGAGTCTTCTTGTGGGTTAAACTGCATAAGAGTTCAATCAAATTTAGAAATGGAGATAAACTCTCTCCTAGTTTTGTGGGACCTTTCAAGATTGTGGATAAAAAGGGGTCTCTGGCCTATCAACTAGCCTTGCATGATTCTTTGAGGTGTATGCACAATGTTTTTCATGTATATATTTTGAGACATTATATTAGTGATCCTACACATGTGATTGACATGAGTTCCTTGCAGGTATTGGATGAGAGAGCACTCACGTCTGAGCTATTCCATATCTTATATCATCGCGTTCGACAATTACGATGTCGAACGGTATATCAAGTCAAGGTTTAGTGGGACAATTATAGTCCGCACTCGGTGACCTGGGAGGACGCATATGATATGCGCGAGCAGTTTCCAATTTTGTTTGATAGATAGACTTATGATACTGTGATAATTTTATTTTTGCATTTATACTATGAAACTTCGGGAGGAAGTTTAGACCAAGAGGGTGTGTATGTAACATCCCACTCTGGCGCACTGAGAAACTTATTCCTTGACGACACTTGCTCTCAAGTGATCTGGACTTTTATGATAAGAAAACATGTTATCCTTGATTATGATGCGATATGATAGATGACATGATGTTTTACTAATTTGACATGGACAGGTGCTATCGACTCAATTTTACTAAGTGTGCAGGGTTTTTGGACCTTGAGGATGCAGAGGCATCGATAGAACCCCGTGGACTCGGGATCGAGTCAGGGAGTGTGCCATTGGGGTTGATTGGTTATTTTGATTTTAGTACATTTGATTTGATGATATGATGTGGACATGTTCTGAAACGATTGTTGATGATGCAGGTTGATGATAGCTTGCCGACCAGACTCACATACAGAGTAAAGGGGCCACAAACAATTTTCATAGAGGTTGAGGGAGAGGTGTGGACAACAGCCCTGCCGCAGCCTACTATCACTCCACCATGGCTCGAACTGTAGGTTAACGATTACCTAGTTCGAAAGGATCCATGATGCCATGAGGGCAGACTACGACAATAGCGCATAAAGACTCTAAGGGGCCCACAATAACGCAGGGCCCTTATTCCTTAGAAACCCGTAGTCTCCCACAAGTTCACTTGATGGAGTGTTGACTCCAGGGGTTATTGATGTCTAACAATTAGTCAAGAGGTGAATGTCACCCTTGGAGCACGTGGTGCATCCTAAAGGGAAAGTCGCAAAAAAGAAACACAAGAGGCAAGTGGCACCCTTAGAGCACATGGTGCCTCCTAAAGGGCATGTCACACAAAAGAAACACAAGATGCGAGTGGTACCCTTGGAGCATGTGGTGCGTCCATAAGGGCACGTCGCATTGATATTGATGAAGGAAAAAACCTAGATGGCCCTAATACTTTTAATGCATTAAGAAATTATTAAAAACCAACTTCCCTAAATAATTTTCGCCTAGTTCAGAATCAAAGTCCTAAGTCTAAAACTTCTCTAGGGTAAAATTTTGTTTAACCTTAAGAAAAGACCCTATAAAAAAAAAAAAATTAAACTAAAAACATCTTAATAGTTTTAGTCTTCATGAATTTTTGGGGTAAAATGATGAGAGTAATAATTTAATTAAAATCCATGGTTTTAAATTGTAAAGAAGAAATAAATTATTTAACTTGTCGAAGTGTAAAAAGATTTTAAATTAATAATAAAAGGAAAAGAGTAAATAGCGGAACTGTCATTTTGGCACTAATAAAAAAAAGGGGAAAGAAGGGAATAATAAAAAATTAGGAAACTAAGGAATGGGGGAAACATAATAAGGGAAAGAGGTGAACTTATGGTAAAAGGCAAGGTCAACATAGTAAGGAATCTACAATTAAGAACCTTCTAAAATGAACTAAATTAGGAACTTCATTTTAGGGAAAGTATTTAAACCTGCAGGAGAATCTAGGAACACCTAGGAATAAATTTAGGAGCAACTCCGGGGGGTGAGGGAAATGAGACAATTAATAAATTTAAAGAAATTAATTATTGGAGAAAAGAGGGGGATGGGTGACACTTGTGCGAAGGAGAATATTTGGAAGATTTTTATTAAAACTTAATTTAAATGTGATTTAGGGAAAGTTGGAGGTTCTAAAAACTCTATAAAAGAAAGCGAAGATGAGGAAGAAGGGGTTCAGTTGTTAGCGTAACGTTATGCTGCCATAATTGTTACTTGATTGATTACTTGTGAGGAGTTAGGATTTCCCAGCTTGGATAGGAGTGGTAGCTCGGACTTGCGAGGCAAGCTGGGAGCTAGACGCACCATCTGGATAGCGTGTGGCCCCTTTATGGTTCGGGGGGAAAAGGGGGAAGCATAGTACCCCTAGAAATTGGATGGGAGGTACTGGTGAGGTCTCGACGGTCAGCAAGCACGAGAGGCATAGAGCGTGGACATATTTCGAGGCAGGCGATAAGGAAAAGGTATGATTTATATTTTATTAGACTAGAATGCATTATGACTTGCTGAGATCGGTATATCGGGGTAATTAGATTGTTTGGATATTTTTGTTTATTTACCCGGTGATCACAATTATGACTGTTGTAACTGTGGTTTTTATTTTAAATTCTCATGTGATACAATAATACTATTGAAATCATGTACAAATTTATATTCTATGGGTTTCTTGGTGATACATTACAACTAAAATAGTTATTGAAAAACTTAGATAATGAAATTTGTTACTGATGTTAATTACCTCTGTAAATAAATTTTTTCCTCTATTTTTAATAGATATAAAAAAATAATTCATTTCAATATGTCCCCTCTTTATTACTGGCATCTTCATTGAATGATTTGTTCGACATTCAACCTTGTAGTCTCATTACTGAAGAAACTCCCACCTTGTAGTCTCATTACTGAAGAAACTCCCATTCTATCCAATTCGTTGTAATGGGGTACTGAGAGTGTTACTGGAATTTAGGTTGGAAGTGTACACTTTAATAATATCCCTTTCCACCATGAACAGTCCCGGTGCATGGAATAGATGTTTCTGTTGGCTTTGAATATTGATAACAGTTGCTATTTTACCAAACTGCCCTTCCTTTGCTTCTCAAATGGCAGAATCCAATGCTATGATTGGGTGTTCTTATTGCTTTATACCTTCCTCGAACCAGTTAATCTGTGAGAATCCTTGGATATTCTACTTGCGGTTATGTCGGTATTGGCCATCTGATTTTATTTTATTATGTAGGGAAGGTGTCTTGGCTGGTGCGTTAAAATCTATGATCTTATCATAATTCAAATTTTGTAGGATTGGGATCCTTAAAATAAAATAAAAAAATTAAAATAGAATAAACGTTAATTTAATTTCCGTGTAAAAAAAAAAAAACAAAAAAAACGAGAAGCATTATCCCAAAATTTCTTGTAACTAATGAAAATGGAATGCGGGAATAGCTCTTCGATATTTCTTGATTGCCCTCGTCTTGAAGTTTCGCGACCCTTCATCCAGAAGGAAAAAAAAACTGCCCTCAGAATTGGTGTTTTATCACCCTGAGTGGCCCCTTTCTTTTTCCTGAGTCTCTTCCTAGTGTTGGATACCTTCACAATGGTTGTTCCTCCATTTTCTCCCTTGAGGCGTGCTTGTACTTCTAGGAGGTATGTTGGGGATGAATGTTGTTCCCACGAGTGGCTTGAACCAACCCTTACCACTCTGCGCATTTCCTGGCATTAAAATTTTGTTGAACCGTTGCATACTACTGGTTGCATGGTACCTTTCATTCAACCACCACCTTACCTCAACCACCATCTGAGCATCCAACAATGGGGATGTCATTCCAAAGGAGATTTGTAATCCTACAGTTAGATGATTTCCCCATCCCGAGATTCAATCACAATGCACCAGCACTAGAGAGTGTAGCTTTTCTTAAAAACGTGAGACCCACTGTTATTAGCATTCCACCTAGGGCTGCAAGTCCTACCATTTACCCAGCCATGGACAACGCTGAGCCTGTCAGTTGACATTCACGTTTAGTTACCCTTACTAGGCCTGAATGGTCTTAAACGCCTTTCATTGCTTTCTTTTTATAGCCAGGTTTTCTCCCTTGATAATTGACAAGTACCATTGTTAGCTATGCTCCAGAATTAACTACCTAGCTGTCTTTATGTTAATGATGCGATTATTTACTCTTTATTTAATGATAGCATCTAGGGTTTAGAATATTACCCTTGTATCAAGGATTGGTGATTGATTGGAGAGTCACTAGAAATACAATAGAAATGGCCACCTATAAGATTGGAGGTGATTGTTATCTTATCGCAAGGTGAGGTGATATAAATGAATTATTGTTATTTTTACATTAACCTTTATGTATTGATTGATAATGTTGATGCTAATTATTTGGGTAATGCCAACTTGCAATGCTATTTTTGTTCATTTTTAAAGTTAATGTAATGTGATGTTTAAAGTCAATACTAATGTTTTGGGTGAGGTTGAGTTTCTATATTTTTCGCTCATGGTTAAAGTTAATGTAATGTGACGCTTAAAGTCGATACTACTGTTTAGGGTAAGGTTGAATTTCTATTATTTTTGTTCTATGGAAAAGTTAATGTAATTGTTATAGACCACATATAAGGTGAAAGGTGGTCGTCCTTATGCTTAGTTATCGTAATATAAAATGTGATGTGGTAATTATTGTATGGTTATGTAAAATGGTAGTATGGTAGGTTATTCAATGACATCTCATTGTTTGGGACTTTCCTATTTATCATCTGATATGTTTTTATCTATCATATATTATGTTTTATTTGGTTCAGGTCAATTATGTCAATTATTATACTTACCCACTTGATAAGAATTGATGGTAGATTTGACATGAAATATTTATGGCTAAATGTGTTATATTGTATTGTGAGGTAAGTTAGTAGTATGGTATGTTATTTATTAATGTTATATAATCAGTTATTATGCATTAGTATTGGGAAATTTCAATTAATTGAATTTAAATTATTTTAAGGTTAGATTTAGCAACTCGAGAACTAATGGAAATTACAGGGAATAACTGATCGATAATTGATACTGATTGAGTCATCGATAATGCATTGTCCCAATGATGGTTGGTTGTTGTTGGAGTCTATTCAGGTTTTCTTTTTCTATAGTGGTCATGGTTATTTATTAATTATTCTTGTACGTGGTTGTAATCATTTTATTTCTTGTTCAATTTGTGTCGGGCAAGATGTAGACACCTCCATGTTCCTCAGAATACTCGCTAGCCTTGAGACCTTAAATGGTTAAAATCGATGGGAACCTGGGCTTGAGCGTTTCTTATGTGTCTTGGAGGTCCTAACCATTGCACGGTAGGACGGATGGGTAGTCATTCTTATTATTGTCTGTTGATTGTTGTTCTTTGATTGCAGAGGTTTATGTGTGTCTTAGATCTCTATGTTGTCATCGCATTGCATACGTCACGTTTGTCATCATACGACGACGGAGAGTCAAATGTATTTATTATCCTTGTACACATGTGAACACACAGACAAAAAAAAATAAAAAATAAAAAATTTCACGTGTTATAAGAGGTTGTCGCTGTAACGAGGAGGTTCGTTACATATGGTATCAGAGTGGGTTCGACCCACGACTTGGGATACGCTACTGCTTTCGCTGACATGATTTGATTTGATTAGACTATTGCTAATCGATTTGATTGTGTGTGTGTAGGTAATCATGGTTAGAGGATGTCGCGGAGGCAGACGACGGGGTGCTAGGGGAGGAGGCGTGACGCCTCCAGTAGCATCCACGCCTGAGGGGTCTAACCCCCAGGGAGGCGAGCAAGTTCTCAAACAGGAGAAGATAGCAGTTGGCGACATGGTCAGGATAATAAGATCTTTCCAGCACATGTCTGAGGAACTGATCAGCCGCTTGGACAGAGATGAGGCCAGGGTGCCGGCACACGCTGAGGTTCCACCACGTACACCGGTCGTTACTGGTAGCATTCACTGTGAACTCGAGAAGGTTAAATTTCCTGAGTTTTTTGGTGCCCTGGATGGTGCCACCGCCGAGGCATCGTTGGAGAATATGGCGATGTGCTTCGCCCTTCGCAATTATACCTCCAACATGAAGGTCCACATGGTGGTGTTTCAACTGAAGGGGAGCACTCTTCTATGGTGGAATATGCTCCTACCACAGTTGAACATGGCCGTCGAAGAAGTGTCATGGGAATTGTTCAAGGAACAGTTCCGAGAGAGGTATCTTTAAGAGGAATTCATTGAGCGTCATCTCAATGAGTTCAATGCACTACGACAGGGAGGTTGTACAGTGCCCGAGTACGAGGCACATTTTATGGAGCTGCTCCGGTATGCTCCGCACCTTAACACTAAGAAGATTAAGGTCAATCGGTTCCTGTTTGGCTTTAACGAAAGCCTGCATGCAAAGGTTATGATTTTGATGCCTCAAACCTTACACGATGCCATCTAGAAGGCCCTCATAGCAGAAGAGGAGCTTATCAGTGGGGGTCAGACAAGGACTCCAGCGAGACTAGTAGGGCAGGGTTCATCTGGAACACTACAACATCAGACACCAAGGAGACATACACTGGGATATCGTGGCTTCCAGAGGGGATCCACTTTCACTACACCCTGGTGACCTCCACCTCAGTAGTGGACATCTTATCAGGGACCATAGCTTCAACAACAGTGTCACCTGTAATAGTAGCAGTTTAGGCCTGTTCAGCAGAATAGACCAGGGTTCTAGGCTAGTGGGTCGTCATATTCTACTTCAGGTACCAGGACTACTAGGTCGAAGAACAGGTGTTGGACATGTGGGGAGCCACACTACCAGTGCGATTGTCTTGTGGAGAGGACCAGAGTGTCCAAATCAATCGGACCCACTATAGTGGGAGATATGGGCAGGGCCCATCGGATTCATGCAGTGGTGAATAACTGCCAGGCAGAGCACCAGTCGATTGTTCTCGAGACAACAAGTACCATCGCTGACCAGACCGTTAGTGTTTTGATAGATCCTAGTGCTACTGAGAGTTTCATTTATGGTGTAGCGCTAAAAAGGATTAAGGTAAAGGAAATCGATCATAATAATTTATAGGTTGTCGATTAAGGAGCCAAACAGACGATTGGAGGAAAAGTTATAGGCTGTGCCCTTAACCTGGGAGAGTTTGTCACAAGGGCCAACTTGTACATTACAATCTTAAGATCTTACGATGTCATAATTGGTATGGATTGGTTGGAATTGCATGAGGCGATACTCAACTATAAGACAAAATGATTAAGCTTGGTCGATGATGAGGGACAAAGATGCATGATTGTAAAACGGAACCAGGGAGTTTCCATGAGGTTCGTCTCTTCCTTACATCTATGGAAGAGTATTCGCAAGGAGTGAAAGCTTTATGCGATCCTTGCGCTAAATGAGAAGGGACTAGTGGAAGGTC
Source organism: Picea glauca (assembly GCA_000966675.3). Taxonomy (NCBI): domain Eukaryota; kingdom Viridiplantae; phylum Streptophyta; class Pinopsida; order Pinales; family Pinaceae; genus Picea; species Picea glauca. The sequence goes on from JZKD02S1718938.1 coordinate 73,790, forward strand.
TAGAACACCTTCCGGTGGTGAAAGAGTTTGCAGACGTATTTCCAGAGGAGTTAACTGGGATAATGATGGAAAGGGAATTGGAGTTTACCATAGACGTAAAACCGGGGATCTAACCGATAGCAAGAATGCCTTTATATGATGTCGACCCTAGAGTTGCAAGAATTGAAAATGCAACTGAAGGAGTTGTTGGACCTGGGACTGATATGTCCTAGTGTGTCACCATGGGGTGCACCTGTTATTTTAATTCGAAAAAAGGATGGATCATGGAGGCTTTGCATTGACTACCATCAACTGAACAAGGATACAATCAAGAATCAGTATCCCTTTCCGAGAATTGATGATCTGTTTGATCAAATGAAGGGTGAAACGGTGTTCTCCAAGATTGATTTGCGATCAGGATATCACTAGTTACATATCAAGGAGGATGAAATCCCTACGACCACCTTTAAGATGAGATTTGGACATTACGAGTTCATTGTTTTACCGTTTGGACTGACGAATGCCCCAGGAGTATTTATGAGTTTGATGAACAGGGTGTTTCGCGAATACATGGACAAGTTCATCCAAGTATTCATTGATGATATTTTGATCTACTCTCAGACGATGGAGGAGCATGACGAGCACTTGTGCTTGGTACTATAGTTCCTGCGAGAGCACAAATTGTATTGGAAGTTGTCCAAATGCTCTTTTTATCAATCGAGGATTCACTACTTAGGGCATGTCATCTCTGGCGAAGGTATCACCATGGATCTAGAAAAGGTCGAGGCTATTATGGAGGTGCGTAGCTTTATGGGTTTAGCAGGATACTATCAATGGTTTGTCGCGGGAATTTTGAGGATAGCAAATCCGATCACTTAATTGCAGAAGAAAAACAAGAAGTTTGTTTGGACCGAGAAATGCGTGGAAGCATTTCGGAGGCTTAAAGAGTTGTTGACGAAGGTGCTGATACTAAAGGTCCCTGACCTAGATGCGGACTTCTTGGTATGAAAAGATGCATCCAAGGAAGGTTTATGTGGAGTCTTGATGCAAGACGGACGAGTAATCACTTACATTTCGAGGAAACTGAGATGGAATGAGGAGAACTACGCGATGCATGATTTGGAGTTATTAGCCATCATATATGCCTTGAAGGATTGGAGACACTGCCTTGATGGACGAAAATTTTAACTAAAGACTGATCATTGTGGACTACAACACATTTTTACTCAAAGCGAATTGAACGCGCGACAACGGCGTTGGTCGGAATTTCTTAGCGAGTACGACTTTGAGATTACTTACATAAAGGGAACAGTGAACCAAGTGGAGGATTCTTTGAGTCAGAGGCCATGCATCTTTTTGGTGTTGCCTCTTTAGACAAATCTACGTGAAAAGATTCTAACCTTACAGTGTGACAATGACTGGTACAAGGAGGTCGAGGGATTTATTGGACAAAACACAATGATGGTACCACGATATGAGGGATTTTATTTTGATAGTGATGGGTTATTGAGGTTTAAAAGTTAGATTTACGTGCCACCAAATGACGAGTTGAGGATGTTGATCCTGAGCGAGGCTTATAGAGAAGTTTACATGGCTCACCTGGGAATTACAAAGATTAGGGAAGACCTTAATGCCTTATTCTTTTGGAAGGGAATGAAGGTCGACATAGTCAACTATGTGGCCAAATGTCTAGAGTGTCAGTAGGTAAAGGCTGAACATAGACACCAAGAAAGATTAATTCAACTACATGCCATCCTAGAATCAAAATGGGAGGTTATTTCGATGGATTTTATTGTTGGATTGCCACTGATGGCAAGGAGACATGACTCAATTTTTGTGGTAGTAGACACTCTGACGAAAAGTTCTCACTTTATTCCTGTGTGTATGACGTATCAGGCACCTGACATAGCGAGAGTTTTCATGAGTGAGATTGTGAGGCTACATGGCATGCCTAAGAGGATTATATCCAATCGGGGATCGGTGTTTACTGGACAATTTTGGACGAGTTTCCAAGAGGCCTTGGGAACCCAACTTAACTTTAGTACTGTGTACCACCCAGACACTGACGGGCAGACAAAACGAATGAGCCAAACCTTGGAAAACATGTTGCACATGTACGTGATGGACGAACAAAAGCGTTGGGAAGAATTCTTTCCACTAGTAGAGTTCGCTTACAACAACAGTTACCAAAGCACCATTAAGATGGCGCCTTTTGAATTTCTTTGTGGGTGATCGTGTCAAACACCCTTCAGTTGGGATCAGCTAGAGGATACGATCCTAGTGGGACTAGAAGCAATCCAAGAAATGGAAGAGCAAATGCAAACCAAAAGACAAAGGATTAAAGAAGCGCAGGATCGACATAAGAGTTATGTCGATGCGCACTGAGTCGACCATAGTTATGAGGTTAGCGATCGAGTCTTCTTGCGAGTTAAACCGCATAAGAGTTCAATCATGTTTGGAAAAGGCGCTAAACTCTCTCCTAGGTTCGTGGGACCTTTCATGATTTATATTTTAGTAGACTAGAATGCATTACGGCTTGCTGAGATGGGTATATCGGGGTAATTAGATTCTTTGGCTATTTTTATTTATTTACTTGGTGATCACAATTATGACTGCTATAATTGTGGTTTTTATTATAAATTCTCATGTGATATAGTATTATTGTTGAAACCATGTAGCGATTTATATTCTATGGGTTTCATGGGGATAAATTACAACTAAAATAGATATTGAAAAACACAGATAATGAAATTTGTTACTGATGTTAATTACCTCTGTAAATAAAGTTTTTCCTCGGTTTTTAATAGATATAAAAAAAAAATTGATTTCGTTTTGTCCCCTCTTTATTACTGGCATCTTCGTTGAATGATTCATCTGACATTCAACCTTGTAGTCTGATTACTGAAGAAACTCCCATTCTATCCATTTCATTGTAATGGGATACTGAGAGTGTTACTGGAATTTAGGTTGGAAGTGAACACTTTAATAATATCCCTTACTACCATAAAGAGTCTCGGTGCATGGAACAGATGTTTCTGTTGGCTTTAAATCTTGCTAACAGTTGCTATTTTACCAAACTGCCCTTCCTTTACTTTTCAAATGGCAGAATACACCGCTACGATTGGGTGTTCTTATTTCTTTACACCTTCCTCGAACCAGTTAATCCGTGAGAATCCTTGGATATTGTAGATGTCATTATGTTGGTATTGGCTGTCTGATTTTATTTTATTATGTATGGAAGGTGTCTTGGCTGGTGGGTTAAAATATTTGATCTTATCATAATTCAAATTGTGTAGGATTGGGATCCTTAAAATAAAATAAAAAAAATAAAAATAGAATAAACATTAATTTAATTTCTGTGTAAAAAAAAATAAACAAAAAAAATGAGAAGCATTTTCTCTGAATTTCTTGTAACTAACGTGATTGGAATGGGGGAATGGCTCTTCGGGATTTTGGGATTTCCCTTGTCTTGAAGTTTCGCGACCCTTTAGCCAAAAAAAAAAAAAAATTGCACCCAGAATTGGTGTTTTATCTCCCTGCATGGCCCCTTTCTTTTTCCTGAGTATCTTCCTGGTGTTTGATACCTTAAATATGGTCGTGCCTCCATTTTCTCCTTTGATGCATGATTGTACTTCTAGGAGGTTTGTTGGGGTCGAATGTTGTTCCCATGAGTGGCCTGAACTAGCCCTTACCACTCTGCGCATTTCCCGACATTAAAATTATGTTGAACCATTGCATGCTACCTTTTGTTCAACCACCACCTTACCTCAACCATCGTCTAAGAATCCAACATTGTTGACATCATTCCCAAGGAGAGTCGTAAGCCCACAGTTAGATGATTTTCCCATCCTGAGATTCAATCACAGTGCACCAGCGCTGGAGGGTGTAGCTTTTCTTAAAAATGTGAGACCCAGTGTTATCAGCGTTACACCTAGGGATGCAAGTCCTACCATTTACCCAGCCATGGACAACGTTGAGCCTGTCAGTTGACAACCAGATTTAGTTACCCTTACCAGGCCTGAATGGTCTTAAATGCCTTTCATTTCTTTTTTTTTTATTGCCAGGTTTTCGCCCTTAATAACTGACAGATAGCATTGTTAGCTATGCTCCAGAATTAACTACCTAGCTGGCTTTATGTTAATGATGTGATTATTTACTACTTGTTTAATGATAGCATCTAGTGTTTAGACTGTTACCCTTGTATCAAGGATTGGTGATTGATTAGAGAGTGATTAGAAATACAATAGAAATGGCCACCTATAAGATTGGAGGTGATTGTTATCTTATCAAAAGGCAAGGTGATCTAAATGAAATATTTTTATTTTTACATTAACCTTTATGTACTGATTGATAATGTTGATGCTAATTATTTGGGTAATGCCAAATTGCAATGCTATTTTTGTTCATGGTTAAAGTTAATGTAATGTGATGTTTAAAGTCAATACTAATGTTTAGGGTGAGGTTGAATTTATATTATTTTTGTTCATGGTTAAAGTTAATGTAATGTGATGTTTAAAGTCAATACTACTGTTTAGTGTGAGGTCGAATTTCTATTATTTTTGTTCTATGGAAAAGTTAATGTAATTGTTATAGACCACATATAAGGTGAAAGGTGGTCGTCCTTATGCTTAGTTATGGTAATATAAAATGTGATGTGGT
>JZKD02S1718949.1:19261-30160 GCA_000966675.3 Picea glauca
AACTACTTTACAAGAAAAGAGCACAACTAAGGAAAAGTATGACATGATATTAAATAATAATATCAAGGCTGAAGAAAAGGATGAGAGAATATTGAAGGAGAATGATGAGTCTGAGCAGCAGGAAAAGTAAATACATCAAGCCATCTAGAAACTTTACAAGGATATTCTAGAAATGCTGATGGTGGTAGAAGTCACACTTGAAGAACAAGTCTCAAAAATCAGGGAAGTCATTAAATGATTCCACACTAGGATAGAATACTTGGAACCGTGTGCCACACTAGGCACACTGCCAGAGGAAATTTCACAAAGAGAAATAACCATTATGACTTTAGTAGTGAGTATTAAGACTATGGAGGAGGAGTGTATGAAGCTATGTGAGGAAAGCACACAGATTTGGAAAAACCTGATGGAGGATCCATAAATTAAGGTTGTGGAAGCGAGATTAAGGGATGCACAGGAAAAGGCGTAGAAGGATTCAGAGAACATAAGTACATTTCCACCAATGAAGCGCATGAAGGTCATCCTGGAAAGTAGGAAGTCATACATTGGAATAGAACATATAAGAGAGTAGCATAAGATTCTCCAACAATGACTAGTACCACTGTAGGACGAAGCACTAAGGGTAATAGGAGAATTGGCAGTCATGCAAAGTATAGTAAATCAAGAAGCACACGATATTGAAGAGAAACTCACGACCTTGACTGCACAGGTTGTAGAGGATATTTTGGAACAGGAAGCAGAAGTGAAGAAAGAGGTCGCAAAAGAAAAAAAAACACTTCAAAATTTCATAGAATCATGCAGGGGCATGATGCAATAGGCTTGAGTGGCTCAAGATGAGTCACATGTGAGTGTTGGGGTCCTATTGGAGAGGAAGTTCAAAGAATGAAGAATGAGGGCACGCGTAAAAGTAGGAAAGACAACAATGAGGCATGCAAAATAAAGTAGACATGAAAAAGCAGGAAGGACAATAGTTGAGAGTGTAAAAGCAACATGCAGGCCAAAGAAGGAGAAGCACGCCTAAACAACGAGTTGTCATGAGTTGTAATTATGATTTGTACTAGGGTTTTGGGACAATCGAGTAGGGTTTTGAGCCCTAAATTCTATGTATAAATATGTAATGGATCAGGTAGAATAGGTTGTTGAAGCAGAGCTAAAGTTGTTGTTGATGCTGAGCGAATAGAAGGTTGATGTTGAGGCTTAGAGAATAGAATGAGAATGAGAGAGAGTCTACGTCTAAAGGTTTAGGGAGAGTTTTGAAGTGAGAGGATTACAATACAAAGAGGCTAGACAAGATTGGGAATGATATCCTAATATATCTATTGTAAGCACAATGCACAAGTCAAGAAGATTAAACACAGAATAATAAGGAAGCCAACCATTGTGGATGTAGCCCAAGGAGTGGGTGAACCACGTTAAAACTTCGTGTTTGAATGTATTTTTATGTGATTGATTCATGGATGTTCTATTTATACATAACTAGATCTAGATGTGTTTTTTAGATGATTGATGTGTAGTAATGATGAATGTTAGTTTCAATAATTTATGTTGCAACCTATGTTAAAATGGTACTTCATAATTAATATTTACTAATTAATAAAGGGAAAAGGGACAAGGAATACAACGCACAAGGTATATAAGTAGGAATGAACATGAAGATAGTATCCCATCCCCTAATTACTGTAGAAACTTGGTTCCTTCAACCCCAATAGATGCATCTGGTGAGACTTCACATGCATGCAATTGATGCCAAAAAGGTCAGTGTCTACAAGGTTTGTTGTTAGAATAAATGGAACATAGGGTCTTACAACCGCACACCAACACGTTTCATTGCATTTACTTTCCTTTCCTTACTTTTCCTTTCCTATCCATTCCATGCCATGCCATGCCCCACCTTTCCATTCCATACCTTTCCTTTCCATGCGTTACATTTTCCTGCGTTTCCTTGCCATACCTAGACCTAGACCTAGGCCTAAACCTTTCCTTGCCATGCCTTGCCATGCCCTTCCTTTCCTTTCCATGTCTATCCTTTCCTTGCCTTTCATTTTCCTACCTTTCCTTGACTTTCCATGCCATTGATTTCCTTGCCATGTTATGTCTTTCATTTCCTTGCACTGTATTGTCTTTCATTTCCTTGCCTTGCCTTTCTTTGGAATTCCTTTCCTTTCCTTTCCATGCCATGTCATGCCAACCCTTGCATTTCCTTGCATTTCATTTCATTTCCTTTCCTTTCTATTCCATTCCATGCCATGCCTTCCCTTTCCATTCCATGCCATTCCTTCCCTTTCCATGCCATGCCGTGCCTTTCCTTACGATGACATGCCTTGGATTTCCTTGTGTTTCCTTTTCTTTCCTTACATTTCCTTTCCTTGAATTTATTTTCCATGTCATGCCTTACTTTTTCATTCCATTTCATGTCATTCCTTTCCATTCCATGACTTTCCTTTCCTTTACATGCCATGACTTTCCTTGACATGCCATGTCATTCCATGCCTCACATTGCCTTGCGTGGCATTGCCTTGCCTTGCATTTCCTTGTCTTGCCTTTCCATTTCATGCCATGTCATGCCTTTCCTTTCCATTACATGCCATGTCATTCCTTTCCTTGTCATGCCATGTTGTGCCATGCCTTGCCTTCCCTTGTCTTGCATTTCCTTTCCTTGCATTTCCTTTGAATATGTAAACAATGGCTTGAGATAGAATATAAAACTATAAAACTCTTTTGATAACAATAAAATTATGAATTTCATGTAATTACCATCTTTCAAATGGGTTGTGTATCATGTACACCTTTTAGAATATCAAGTATAACCACAATTCATCTAAAAGATACTTTCATTATGATATTCATAAAACTAATTTTTTGTAAAAATATAGTTCTTTTCATTGTTATAGAGAATTTCTTTTCCTTTGAATCGCCCACACGAAATTTGTCACTATAATCATAAACACCATTAAATTATTTCAAATTCAATCAACTTCTAATCAAATTGTTTTCAAGTTAATTTAATAATAAAAAATGGCATCCATGTATCATACCTTTTTTTTGCTTAAAAAAAATAATTCTTGTACTAAATTAACAAGTTTAATACCTAAAAATCACAATTAAAGGATTAATTAAGAATGTAATTCTACAACTTGTTATCCCATCCATATTAGATCAAAATACTTGCATGAGAATTTCAATGTCATTACATAAGCTCTTTGTATTCCTATATATTATGTATCTTCATAGTTGTGAAACATGGATTATCATAATTAATGGGATTTGCATAGAGAGGGTCGAAACTAAATAGGTTCATGTTCCATCCTTATGGTGTAGTCTCATTATACTATCGATCCATAATTTATTTTGGATTGCATGAAAAAAAACATAACTTCAAGGAATTATTTAAAATCAAAGAAAATACAATTAATTAAAATCAATATTCAGTTCTTAGTAACAATGCTACAACAACCATTTTTTTAGTACAATGAAACCATTTGTTGGCATAGGGGCAGACCCAGGGTTCAACGCTACAAAAGTGCACCAACACAACCTTAAATACTGACCCTTTCGACAACACCTGCAAATCAGATGAAGTCTCACCCAAGGTAGAGGCAAGGGTGGTTGCATGACTTAGATGTCTGCAACCTTAGCTAGGACATAGATATGTGATTCTAACACTTAACAGAGCACTTAGCAATTAATCTTCATCAATATTCAGTTATTAGTAACAACGTAGAGATACCATAATTACAGAGTATCACAGTATGCAACCAGATCCACCATCTAATAACACTTAACATAAAAGGAACACATTAGATCTAGCAGATTCAAGAACTAGGCACATCCATATAGGTCATATCTAACATTCATTCACATGATTAGGCACAAAGCAACATCAGATCTATCTAACATGCATCACATCGAACCACATCAATACATTGCACAAAGTAGAGAAACACAAAATGTACGTGGTTCACCCCCACCTTAGGGCTACGTCCACCAACTCTTCCTCATTATTAGTGTCTTCAATCGGTTACAGCACATAGTCACCAAAAACCCTTCTGCGCACAGGACAAAAGGTCTACACAGCTCGCTAGATCTTTCTTCCTTGCTTTGTAGCACAAATCCTTATCTAATCTCTATAATAACTTTTACTTAGATCTGTAACCCTTCTATAGTCATGCACAGAGCACTACTAGCACTTAGCTTACATCACATAGATAGGCTACCATCCTCTTACTTAATTTTCCTATACATCTATTTATACATACAAAAGTGGGCCTAAACGTGGGTGAACTGACGGGCCTACATCCCTTTCCCATTACATTGTCCCAAAACCCAAAAAGGGGCCCAAAAGTGGGCCTAGATCCCATGATCTTTGCTTCGTCTAGAACTCCATATTCGACTCCCAAAAACAGTAAAATATGACCAAGTGTTCCTTGAAACTTGGTCAAGGGCCAACAAGCCCCCAACACTCACCTGTGACTCGTCCCGAGTCACTCTGGTCTGAGAAATTCCACTTCGAACAACTTGATCTTGGCTCGAGATGATTTGATCTATTGCAGTGCTACTACTTCTTGCTCAGTGAACTCATGAATAAGTGAATCATTGACTGGTCCTTCGAGGCGTTGTTCTATTATACTCACAACCTGTTCAAGTTCTACTCCTTGGATTTAAAGTTCAGTGAATAATTGGCATGCCTTTTCTTGCATTGGTTGAAGTCATTGAGAGACTTCCATTACTTTACTCTGGAGTGTTCTTACTTGTTGCTGGGTCATGCATTGCTCTGTAAACCTTTTCATTCTCTCAACTGGTGACAAGGACTTTAGCTATGCTTGTAACGTGTCTGCCTACTGCTGTGCATGTTGGAGCTGTGACTCTAACACTTGTAATTCTAGATTTTCCATGAGGCTTTGATACGTCTAGGTGCTTCTGCAGCTCAGCCTCTTATTTTCCAAGGTAAAGGCTTTTAGTCGGTCAACTACGCTTCAGACAGTGGCCTCTCTTAGATCTCTTATTTCTTGAGGTATCTCAGGGATAGTGCGAAGTTCCAGGTCCGTGGTGCGCTACTAAAGTTGTTGGATCACTCCTTCCAGTTGTGCCACCTATTGTGGAACTCGTTATTCTATCTGGACTTCAATGATTGTCACAAAGAAAAGTTCTCTGTGAACCCATTCTTGTACTTCGATTTTCTCTGCGAGCAAATATTCCCTGTCTTGCTGTAGTGTTGCTTTCTCTTCCTCCCATTTTGCTTCAAGAGATAGTTTTTCTTGTTTTGCATTACTGCATTGTTCTAGCATATATTTCTGTGCATGTGCCAAAGCTTGCACTGTCTCTTCCTGAGCTCATCAAAGGTGAACTTCAACTTTATTGGCGATCTGGTGCAGTTGGGATGGATCATCTCATGTTTATTCTATTCCACTTGTCGAGGGTGAAATAGAAATAGTGTGGCTAGATTGTAGTGCCTACTGCACTTATCAAAGTTCTCCCTTGATTTGGAGGAATTCCTCCTCTTGCTTCTCTTATTGCTTCTCCGCGATCTCCAATGAAGCATCATTCAACGTAGTGACTAAGAATTCAAAGTCATCTAAGGTGAGGATAGTCTTAAACATAGCCCTGGTGACTTTGGATTTATTTCAGGATGAAGGATTTGGCGGGGTAACCTTCCATTTCTTAGTTGGATCCTCTTCATCTTTATGCGGAGTAACTTCGCCTTTGTTTTTCTCAACTTCCATGCCACCCAGTTCTCCACCATCATCTCCCTGCTCAGGTGAGGTTGAAGATGTCTCCACCGATGTGTTATGGACATCATGCACTTCGTCATTTTCTTCGTTTTACTTCATCTAGGTGTGTCTGGCATAGTTTCAGGGCTATCCACATCAGACATCTCTACGGGGTCCACTGGAACAAGGAGATTTGTCGACCATTCCTTGGTAATCTCCTCCAAGTCATCTTCTGTCAATTTGTAATATGACTGGAGATGTTGTTTATGTTCATTAGTGTGCGTTGTAATGTAGGTGAAGTGGTGGTCCATGTTGAACTTCATCAAGGGTCTAAACCTGTAAAGTGTGTTCGGGGTGATGTGTGGTGTAGACTGGATTGAGATATTCAACTGGTTATAGTAGGTGTGGAAGATGGCATTGCACTGCCACAGTTTGCTCATGTCATTGGAATACCACAACGTATAGAACTTCACGACCAGTGGTTCGAAGGGTTATATATCCAAGAAAGTGGCGCCTTCTAGTAGCTTCCAGGCAATGAAAGCGATCAGTATGAGAAGCCAACTAAAGTGGAAGTCATACCCCTGGTCTTGTGCTTCTTTGCAATCAATCTCTAGTTGGTTGACAAGGCACTGCGCCTAGTTCATATGTAATCCCTCTGCGCACTTCCTTGCAAGGTCGACCACAAATCCAGTCACTTGAGTTAGTCTATTCTTACGAACTAACTTGCCCGCAATCATCTGACAAGAAAGGCGCATTGTGCCACTCAAGATGTTATGTCCGTTATGGGGCAGTTTGATGGTCTAGTGGTGAACCATCAATGATTTTTGACCTGTTCGGAGCGATAGTCGAACAGTCATATCAGCTTCCAACGACTATATTGCTTCACCTCGATGAAGTGGCCTATGTTGCTGGTCTGATATCTCGGCAAAGTTCAATTTCTGCAAGTTTCTCGTTCTGCAAGGTTCCCTCTGAAATATTATGTAGTTTGTCTATCTTAGATCTCCTTTTACTTAGTTTCCTAGCCTTTTTTCTAGTGAGCTTCATCTCGAGGATTCTCTTCCCATTTTGATTCTTATTTTCCTTGATCATAGGTACTTCACGTTGCTGAGATTCTTCTTTTTCTAGGACATGTGCTTCGGTCTTCTATGAGCCTTCTGACATTATTTCAGCTTCAACATCTAGGCCTTTAACAATAAGTGGCTTTGATCTGTTCTCTTGTTCTTCAATCAACTGCGCAATCCTTCTGGTCATGAAGTCTTTTAACTCTTGTCTTTGTTGTTCTAAAAAATTTTCTTCTTATTTCTTTCTGGCTTGATCTCTCTTAAGACAAGGTTTTCCAAGTAACATAGTAAACAGGGCGTTGTCCTCAATAAACTTGATAATCTCAAAATATTCTTCTGTCAAAGTTCCATTAGCATTCATAGATATCTGAGTGAGTTTTCCACATAGGGTCACCAACTTTCCTCTAAAGATTCCTATTCCTCTTAGTGAAGGGATGATGGAAAGTCTTCCTATAGCTTCCCAAGTTCTCTCTGGCATGATGTTCACTGGTGTTTCTTCATCAAGAACACAATCAATGTCGAAATCTCCTATTCTTATTTCGATGCATTCTTTTTCTTTAAAGATCTCTGATAACCTAAAATGTCGATGGTCATTCAGGGTCTCTTTCATCTATAGTAATACTTTCTCAGATTATTTCTTAGATTCAGCTATTTCTAGAGTTGTCTTAGGGTTTTCTTCATTCAGATTCGTTCTTTCAAGATTAGAAATCATTCTAGGGCAATCCAACACTTCATGGTCCAAATCTTTGCAATAGAGACAACAAGGTCTTCCACCCAGGCATTCCTTAGCTAGATGACCTGGTTTTCTGCAACTGTAACATAGGTTTAATCCTCTCTTTCTTGTAAATGATCCCCAGCCTCTTCTATACTGTGTACTAGGATCATGGTAGCTAGCCTGCAAAAAAATCTTTCTAGGATCCGGCATCCATTGGTTAGTCCAAACATTCTTTCTATGCATAGGTATAACATATTTATCATTATTCTTACTAGGTCTATTCATATCAAACCTTCTTTCATCTAACAATGCCATAGTTTTCAAGCTAGGACAGACTCAATCAAGCATACCTAGATCCATATTTTAGAAACAAAAAATTTTACTTATCTTACTTTTACAGAGTATAAAGCTTCCAGATCTAAAAAAATTTAGTTGTTCTTACCTCTATCAGAGCACATAGCTTATAGATCTTACATCTTTCTATAGATCGGACCTCTTTTCTTCAGAAAGTTCCACTTTAACCATTCTTAGAGAACAAAGCGTTCAGATCTGACTTCTTTTCTTCAGATTTGTCCTTCCTTCTTTAGCACAGAGCTTCCAAAGTTTCAGGATGAATCTTTGCAAAAAGATTCTTATTTCTTAGTTCCCAGCAATCACAGTTTTAGGTCCTGACAACGGAACCATTTGTTGGCACAGGGGAAGACCCAGGGTTCAACGCTACAACAATGCACCAACAAAACCTTAACTACTGACCCTTTTGGCAACACCTTCGAAGTAGATGAAGTCTCATCTGAGGTAGAGGCATGGGTGGTTGGAGGACTCAGATGTCTGCAACCTTATTTGGGACACAGATCTTTGATTCTAACACTTAACATAGCACTTAGCAATTAATCTTCATCAATATTCAGTTCTTAGTAACAACATAAACGTACCCTAATTACAGAGTATCACAGTATGCAACTAGATCCACCATCTAATAACACTTAACATAAAAGGAACACATTAGATCTATCATATTCAAGCACTAAGCACATCGATATAGGTCAGATCTAGCATTCATTCACATGATTAGGCACAAAGCAACATCATATCTATCTAACATGCATCACATCGAAACACATCAATACATCACACAAAGAAGCTCAACACAGCATGTACATGGTTCACCCCCACCCTAGGGATACGTCCACCAACTCTTATTCTTTATTAGTTTCTTCAATCAGTTACAACACACAATCACCAAAAACCCTTATGCACACAGGACAGAAGATCTACGCAGCTCGCTAGATCCTTCTTCCTTGTGTTGAAGCACAAAGCCTTCTCTAATCTCTATAATAACTTGCACTTATCTTTGTAACCCTTCTACAGTCATGCACAGAGCACTAATAGCACTTATCTTACATCACATAGATAGGCTACCATCCTCTTACTTACTTCACCTAGACATCTATTTATACATACAAAAGTGGGCCTAAACATGGGTGAACCCATAGGCCGACATCCCTTACCCATTACATTGTCCCAAAACCCAAAAAGGGGCCCGAAATTGGGCTGAGATCCCATGATCTATGCTTCGTCTGGCGCTCCATCTTTGATAGGCTATCGGAGTCCCAGAAATGGTCAAATATGACCAAGTGTTCCTTGAAACTTGGTCAAGGGCCAACAGGTCCCCTCTGTTGTAATTTTGTTTCCAGAAAAAAAAAATTGTTGGAGGATCTCCAGAACCATGGTTTTTCTTAGTGAGGCACATTGCAATTTATGAACAAGAGGTTGTTTTTCAATAACACTATGTTGGGTGATTTTGGGTAGCATGGTTACTTGGGCCTTGGCCAAAGAAAAATGCAAGAGATTATAGATATTTTTTAAGCCACTCAGTTTCTATTTTATGCCCCTAGACCAAACTTCCAACATGTCCTTGAATGGATTGAGGAGGCAAGTTGCAAGTTGCAATAAAACTATAACCATGACTCTGATGGATGAACCATTGGTTGTATTGGATCTGGGGCACTAGGTTTCAACTAGTGGGGATAATGGAAAACTACCACAAAGTTTTCAACACTCTGTCGCAATCAATATTCGACTGCTTGTCTGTCCTCGGATCAACACGAACATGCACTAAAATTTTCCTATTTTTATAGCGTTGAATTGTGCTCTGTCATATATAACTCTTCACGGAATTACCACTACACATATATACCTCAGAATGGAAGCATCAATGAACAATGTTGACAAAACGTTTTGCAGACAATTCTGCGCAAAATTCAACAAACAATGTGGGTGTGTCGCAGGTTACTCTACACCCATAATCCTTCAACAAAACTAACTTTTTGTAGATCTTTACGGGATGTTCCACTACACCAAATCATGACTATATGTTCCTTCGAAGACAAATACTCAAGAAATATTATTTTAAATAGAATTTTAAAACTTACTGAGATTAATTGTTCACAGTCTTCCTCCAATCACATAAACTCATCACTCTTCTAAGATAGCTTATATATAGAGTTTAAAAAATTTAAACACACAACACGATAAAATATCAAACATACAACACGACACCACCACATGCTTTGTTCTTTCTTTTATCAATGAAAGAGTAAATTTACACAGGAAAGCTTGTTCCTCCTTGGTCTCTTGGACCTGTGAAATCCACAGTTTTACATATTCAAATCTCACACACTCGTTCCCCGTGGATCTTAGAAAGAATTCAATATATCTCGGGCCCTCAGATAACTCACAAACAAATGAATCATGAGTTATCTTAACAAATGCCTAAACTAGATATTTGATCCTAATATTTAGAAACAAACTGAACACTTATGACAAACAACTCAATATCTAATCAAACAAACTCAAACAAATTCCTTCTAAGACATTTCGTAATTATTACAAATATAATAAAATAAATTAGGAAACCAATTCCCTTGGTAAATGTTTGTGACCCATGAGGTCAATCTTAAGATTTACTACCAGATGCTCCTGCATTAGACTTCCAGGGAAGAAAATAACTATTCATTAGGTCTTCATGGTCTGCTCCATACTTTGAACTTTGTATTATTGTTATCCAATTATCATCCTCTATTGTTTGACATTTCCATTTGATCAAATATTGTAAATACTCCTTGCCTTTGGTTTTCCTTAATACCTTCTTATCTGATATTGCCTCAATTTCCTTTTTCACTACTCGAGGTAGTTGTTCCTTCCATTCTACAGTATGATCTTCATCACTTATAGGTTCATCTACTGAAACATCCTCTCTCTCCTTGAAGGGATACAAATCTACAACATTAAATATTGGAGAAATTTCAACACCACTTGGAAGTTCTATTTCATATGCATTAGAAGAAAATTTCCTTAAAATTTTACATGGTCCAATATTTTTAAGATTTAGTTTTTTATAAGTCCCTACAAGAAA
>JZKD02S1718949.1:30170-59173 GCA_000966675.3 Picea glauca
GCAAGTTGCAAGTTGCAATAAAACTATAACCATGACTCTGATGGATGAACCATTGGTTGTATTGGATCTGGGGCACTAGGTTTCAACTAGTGGGGATAATGGAAAACTACCACAAAGTTTTCAACACTCTGTCGCAATCAATATTCGACTGCTTGTCTGTCCTCGGATCAACACGAACATGCACTAAAATTTTCCTATTTTTATAGCGTTGAATTGTGCTCTGTCATATATAACTCTTCACGGAATTACCACTACACATATATACCTCAGAATGGAAGCATCAATGAACAATGTTGACAAAACGTTTTGCAGACAATTCTGCGCAAAATTCAACAAACAATGTGGGTGTGTCGCAGGTTACTCTACACCCATAATCCTTCAACAAAACTAACTTTTTGTAGATCTTTACGGGATGTTCCACTACACCAAATCATGACTATATGTTCCTTCGAAGACAAATACTCAAGAAATATTATTTTAAATAGAATTTTAAAACTTACTGAGATTAATTGTTCACAGTCTTCCTCCAATCACATAAACTCATCACTCTTCTAAGATAGCTTATATATAGAGTTTAAAAAATTTAAACACACAACACGATAAAATATCAAACATACAACACGACACCACCACATGCTTTGTTCTTTCTTTTATCAATGAAAGAGTAAATTTACACAGGAAAGCTTGTTCCTCCTTGGTCTCTTGGACCTGTGAAATCCACAGTTTTACATATTCAAATCTCACACACTCGTTCCCCGTGGATCTTAGAAAGAATTCAATATATCTCGGGCCCTCAGATAACTCACAAACAAATGAATCATGAGTTATCTTAACAAATGCCTAAACTAGATATTTGATCCTAATATTTAGAAACAAACTGAACACTTATGACAAACAACTCAATATCTAATCAAACAAACTCAAACAAATTCCTTCTAAGACATTTCGTAATTATTACAAATATAATAAAATAAATTAGGAAACCAATTCCCTTGGTAAATGTTTGTGACCCATGAGGTCAATCTTAAGATTTACTACCAGATGCTCCTGCATTAGACTTCCAGGGAAGAAAATAACTATTCATTAGGTCTTCATGGTCTGCTCCATACTTTGAACTTTGTATTATTGTTATCCAATTATCATCCTCTATTGTTTGACATTTCCATTTGATCAAATATTGTAAATACTCCTTGCCTTTGGTTTTCCTTAATACCTTCTTATCTGATATTGCCTCAATTTCCTTTTTCACTACTCGAGGTAGTTGTTCCTTCCATTCTACAGTATGATCTTCATCACTTATAGGTTCATCTACTGAAACATCCTCTCTCTCCTTGAAGGGATACAAATCTACAACATTAAATATTGGAGAAATTTCAACACCACTTGGAAGTTCTATTTCATATGCATTAGAAGAAAATTTCCTTAAAATTTTACATGGTCCAATATTTTTAAGATTTAGTTTTTTATAAGTCCCTACAAGAAACCTCTCTTTCCTAAAATATGCCATGACCAAATCACCAAACTCAAAATTCACCGATCTTCTCTTCATGTCTTCTTGTTTTTTATATTTGTGGTCGTTGTTTTGTAATTTTCATTTGACCCTTTCCTGCGACTATTGCATACTTACTGCAAAATCCTCACCATCAACACTTCTCAATTCTTGTTTCACCAAATTGCTCAAATCATACACTCCCACAGGATTCATTCCATACAAAATATGGAATGGATTCATCCTTGTGCTTCTATTTGGTGATTCATTATATGCAAACTCATCTTGAGCAAGCATATGATCCCACTGCCTAGGGTTCTCATTCACAAGGCTTCTGAAAATATTTCCCAAACTTCTATTTACTATGTCAGTTTGTCCATCAGTTTGTGGATGATAGGTTGACCTAAAACTAATATTAGTACCAATATTTTTCCATAAGGTTCTCCAAAAGTATCCCAAAAACCTAGTATCTATGTCATAAAATATACTTTTGGGTAAACCACACAACCTTACAGACTCTTTAAAGAAATCATTTTCAATATTTTTCGCATCACTAGTCTTGGTACAAGTAATGAAATGATCCATTTTTTAAAATCTATCGACCACAACATAGATTGAATCATTACCTCTCTATGTTCTTGGAAATCCCAACATAAAATCCATACTCATTACATCCCATGGTGTGCTTGGAATGGTTGGTGGCTAACACAACCTTGTATTTTGACTTCTTCCATTAGCATGTTGACAAAATTTTCACTTATCCACAAACTTCTTCACTTGATTCTGCATACTTGGTCAATACTAAAAATAATTTACCTGAGAAAAGGTTATATCTTGTCCAAAATTCCCTAAAAGTCCTCCACCGTTCTTTTCTTTGATCATGTATTCCCTCATTGAACACTTCGGTATGCACAATTTATTTTTCTTGAACATCAATCCTTCCTGTAACATGTAGTCCAACCATTGACTTTTGTTACCAACAACGAGATTTTCATAAGTAACATAGGCATCCTTGAAATCAACATCATCTCGATACATTTCTTTTAAACCATCAAAGCCTAAAGTGTTGACTTGAAATTCTTGTAAGATTATATTACTTCTACTCAAAGAATCAACAACCTTATTAGTCTTACCACTTGTGTGTTTAATTACAAAGGTAAAATTCTATAGAAATTGAACCCACTTGACATGTCTTTGATTCAATTTTGGTTGACTACTTATAAATTTTAACAATGTATGATTGTCACTGTAAAAAAAAAATTCCTTGGGCATGAGGTAATGTCTCGACTTCTTAAGTGCTTGAACAATTTCATAAAATTCCTTTTCATAAGAGGAATATTTTTGTTTTTCCTCATTTAATTTCTCACTAAAATATGTATTTTTTTTTTTCCTGACTTAAGACAACTGTTGTTGTAGTCCCACTAGGATCAATCTCAACTTGAAGATTTTATCAAAGCTCGGCAAAGCTAACACAAGATTTTCAGTAATATTTTTCTTCAATAGTTTAAAATTTCTATCAGCTGCTTCAATCCACTTAAATTTTTGTTTTCTTTCTTTGATAGTTTCTACAATAGGTGCACATATCTCACTGAAACTTGTGATGAAATTTCTAGAAAAACTTGCAAATCCATGGAAACTTCTTACCTCAAATACATTTTTTGGGTTGGCCAATTCACAATTTCTTGAACCTTTTCTGGGTCCATCTTCAAACCTTCTTCAGATACTACAAACCCTAAAGATATCAACTCCCTCTTCATAAAATTACATTTCTTCATATTTATTATCAATTTTTCCTTCTGCAGGGTACTCAAAACCATCTTGATATGCCTTAAATGTTCCCCTTTTGTCCAACTATTGATCAGAATGTCATCTACATATACTATCAAAAAAATTCCAATAAATTCCTTTAAGACCTCATTCATTAACCTCATAAATGTACTAGGAGCATTTGTGAGCCCAAAAGGCATCAATAACCATTCATACAGTCCACTATTAGTATTGAGAGCATTTTTCCTTTCATCCCCTTCTCTAATTCCAATTTGATGGTATCCACTCTTTAAATCAATCTTTGATTTTTTTTTTGAACCAATCAAACAATCTGTCAAATGATCTATGCGAGACAATGGAAATATTTACCTTATGATGATTTTGTTGATTTCTCTAGAGTCATTGCCCATTCTCCATCCTCCATCCTTATCTGGGATAAGTACTATTGGTACAACACATGGACTCAAACTCTTCTCACCAAACCTTTGTCTAACAACTCCTGTACCTACCTTTTAATCTCTTGATTCTCTTATGGGGTCATTTTGTAGGATTCTTTATTAGGCAAACTTGCTTCTGTAATTAGGTCAATATGATGGCTAATACTGCTTATAGGGGTAATGCATTTTGAAAATCATCAACTATAATATCAACAAACTCATCCAACATAGATTTAACTTCTGTAGGTAAATCATCCAATTTTGTATTAATGAGTATTACCTTTGGTTTACCAATTAAAGAAAAATGTACCTCCTCTCTCGTATTGACTCCTTGCAACAACTTCTTCCCACTTATCATTAGTACACTTGGACTAGCTTCTTCTTTGGCTCCTTCATCCTACAAAGGAAACAACGCATGCATGTGTTCATCATTTTCTAAAGAATAAGTGTTTCTCCTACCATCAAAAATGGATTTTATATCACACTGTCATGGTATTCCAAACAACAAATGGAAAACATCCATAGGTATTACATCACATAATATTTCATCTTTGTAACTACTAATTTGAATTTCCCCCTTACATTTTTCATTCACCAAAAATTGATGTCCTTTTCGCAACCAGGACACTTTATAGGGAGTGGGATGCACTATAGTTTTTAGTCCTAACTTTTATATTGTCTTTTGGACACACCAATCACACTAAGATGGGGGGGGGGGTTGAATCCGTGTATGGATATTTTTCACTTATTTTCACAAAAACTCCTTAGTTAGCAATCAAAATTTACTCATCACTTAGTACTATCAATTTATAACTAGTTGTATGTAAACATATATTATCAACATAGATCATCAATAAGAAATCACCACAAAGAACACAAATAACACAAGATGTATGTGAAATTTTTCTTTTTATTAGGGACTACAATCCTTGGGGTTTTATCAACAAAAAATGAATAGAGTATCAACTCCACAAGAGCACCAACTCCCAATTCAAGACTCATCTTACACAACTCAACACCAACGGAGAAGAGGATTCAATCCTCAACAGATACCAATTTGTCAACAGGTATGCGACCTGTTAGTAGTGCAGCATGTGTATGTATGTACCCTACCAATAGTGCATCATGTGTATGTACACGACCTATCTGTACTGCACCCTGCATATGCCTCCTGAAGAATTAGGGTTTTCTCTCTCCATGAAAACTCAGATCTTTTGCATCCTTTGTCACATTCACTTATCCCCCTTTGGCATTAATGACAATACCATTATTGATTTCAACACCAATCATTGATGGAAACATGTAGACATGGCATTTATCTTCATCAATAGTCATCTCAATCACATCAATGTGACTATCTCTCCCCCTTTGACATCAATGGGAAAGGGTAGTTCTCTCCTTGGGGTTGCTCCCCCTTCCTAAACTCTCCTTGCGGTTTCTCCCCTTGTCTGGATTCCTTTGATCTCCCTCTAAATAATCTCTCTCTTTTTGAGAAATGGATATCACTCTAATGTAATGTTGAAAACATATCGCTCATGCTCCCCCTGCGACCATCGCTTCCCCTGGAACCATGCCTTTGTTCTCTTTCTCCAAGTATTTACCTTTGCATATGATAAATCTCTCCTCTTGGAATCATGGGAAGAAGAATGACTCCACCTGTGGGTATGTCTCCCCCTATCTTTTCCGCAATATGGACAATATGCTACCAATGCAATATGCTTCTGCTGCAAATGCTACTGCTCAACCAGAACATAGATCAACTGCTCAAGAATGATACGCTCTTCCTATGACAATCCTTGGACCTGTCCATGCATCAAACGAATTCCATACCATACATAATGAAGCAAAATATATGTCAACAATAAATGGATAATCATGAACAAAACATCATCCATGTACATCCTCTTCCATATTGTGTGCCAACCATTAACAACACCCAGGTACATCAATCATGTACATCAATACCATACAATATATCATAATATATCAAATTGTATCAACCATATGCCAGGAAGATGTGCCAACTGTGTACCAACCATATGCCTCTACCAACATTCCAACCATGTGCCTCAAAAAAGTGTCATATCACTCATGATATGCCTCTACCATGAACCAAGTGCCACATCTTCACTGTCATAACTAACATTATTCCTCAAATAGAAAATGCCTCAATCCACACTCTAGGGTTAGTACCATGCATCCAATACATACTTTCAACACTCAACCATATGTCATCAACATACATACATCAAATACACATGCCAACATATAATCATGAAAACCTGCAACAAACCATGTCAGATACTGCAATAACAGAGTTATACCATCACACCAAGTTGCAACTCATTTGTATAGCCTACTTCCCAAGGATTTTACCACATGTACGTGGCATGCTATACAAACAATTCACGTATGTACGTGACCTATTTATAGGTAACCTAGCATATGTATGCAACTGTTATCAATGTAACTCGCGTATTTTTCAGAATAAGTCAAGCTTGAGCTTTCCTTAGGGCTGGCATTCTGTTCTGATTGTTCAATCTTCTTCACCTGCTTATGAAGGTGTCCCAGCTTCTCAGAACTTGATCTCTGAGCTTCCATATTTCCAACCTTGTCTTCCTTTCTAGCATCATGTGTTCTTCTAGTCATACTATATGAAACACTCCTCATGGATTGTCTTCTTGTGTTCAAACAATCCTAGGATTTGTGGCTAAATCCACTACAGTTGTAGCATCTCATGGTGTGACAATGAGAAGCAATGTGTCCCACTTGATTACATCTCCAACACCTTAGGGTTTTATGAAACCTTCCATTATATTTCCTTTCATAATGTCTACAATCCAAAGCTTTGTGGCCATATTCATTACATGAATAACAGTGACCACGAAAAACATTTTCGTACTTTTTCTTTAGTTCCCATATTGAAGGTGTCCCTCTTTTAAATTTGCTTTGAGGTGTAAAGATGGCTTCTCGATGTCTTCCTTTCTTTGTTCTTTTGAAATTTTCCTTTATTTGTGTAGAGTGTTGACTTGCAACATTATTTCCATATTTTGAGAATGAGGGACTTACCTAATGCTTATTTGAGGTGATTTCTTCAAAATGTGTAGCTTCTTTGTTGTATCCAAGACCTGTTTTATCATTTGGTGATATTCGACTATCCAAGATTTCATTCAATATTGTTGAGCTATTCAAGAATTTGTTTTACTTCTCTACTTTCTTTCTAAGATCAACAACTTCAGCTTCCAACTTATGACATGACTCTTCCTTTTCATTTACTTGATTCTTTAATAGTTCCTATACCCTTTTGGATTCTTCAATTTGGGTCTTGAGATTTACATTAACTTCAAGACTTTTGCTAATCTCATCATCTACCTTATTATTTTCTTCTATTTCATTCTTTATTATTTTGATATCTTCTTCTTTTTCTTCTAATTGAGTATTTTTACTTTCTTCTTGTTCTTTGACATTTTTCTTTAATGCCATGGTATATCTTGAGTACTTTTCTAGGACTTCATTGGTGTATTTTTCAAGATACACAAAATAAATTGAGTAATGTCCTATTTCATTGCTAACATCTTCTAACTCAGATAAAAATCTAACTTTAAGTTCCAACAAATCTTCCTCCTCAACTATAGGATAACTGTCATCTGATTCTACACAAACATCTTCTATGTTTTCTTCTTCACTTGTAGAGAAACATTCAACATCATCACACTTAGAATTATTGCAATCAAGAGATTATTTACCTTTATTGTTCTTGATGGAATTGTATTTAGTGTCTTCCTTTTTTCCTTGGTATGTATTCTCTAGCTTTAGCCATAGATCTTTGGTGGAAGTGCATTATCCCATGCTTTCTTTGAAAAAACTTGAGAATCCATTGAAAATGGTCTTGAGAGCCAATACAACATTCTTCTTTTCTTTCTTTTGAGTTGCAAACTTTGACTTATTCTTCAAGGGAACTGATCCACCAATAGTTTCTTTCCAAACACCTCCTCCTTTTGCTTTCAAATACCCTTTCATTTCTATACTCCATGCTGAATAATTTTTCTCATTAAGGATTGGAACTTCATCATCCATTTGTGTGTCCATCGATCTCCTCCAAGCTTGTTAAGGATTATAATGAAGGCCTTCTCTAAAACCAATTGTTGTACACACTGAGAAGGGGGGGGGGGGGGGAATCATTTTAGGGATCTTTTTCCCTTCTTTTCACAAAAAATCCTTAGTTAGCAATCACAATTTACTCATCACTTATTACTATCAATTTATAACCAGTTGCATGTAAACATATATCAACAACAGAGATCATCAATAATCCATCACCACAAACAACACAAAGAACATAAGATGTATGTACAATTTTTTTTTTATTATGGACTACAATCCTTGAGGTTTTATCAACAACAACTGAATAGAGTATCAACTCCACAAGAGCACCAGCTCCCAATGCAACATTCAACTTACAAAAATCAGCACCAACTGAGAAGAGGATCCAATCCTCAAAAGATACCAATCTGTTAACAGGTACGTGACCTGTTAGTAGTGCAGAACGTGTATGTATGCACCCTACAAATAGTGCAACCTGCGTATGTACGCAGCCTATCTATACTGCATCCTGAAGAACTAGGGTTTTCTCTCTCCATGAAAAATCAGATCTTATGCATCCTCTGTCACATCCGTTTCTTCCTTTCATTGTCCAATATGCACCATAACCAATCACAACACATATATGTTGCCCAACAACTTACTCATGTTCCTCAACCATACAATATGAATGTTACATAGTCATGTATAATTAACCAGTATACTATGGAAATCATATCTGTACTGAAACATAAGAGTCTTTCTCACTTAGTAAATCAACCAACATAAACCATATCACAACAGCCATACCAATAATGTCTTAAGTATTCACCATACACGAAGCAAAGGTATCCATCAAGAGAACTATGTAACCACACCAAAAGCTTATATGACAAATTTGAGCCCATAGAATGTCAATCTGGAATTTTCTTCAGACTTGAGGAACCAGGCACCAGCTCTCACTAAAGTCTCCATGACTCTTTCCAACTGTATATGCTCTAATATCCCTCATATCACGTGTGTACACATCTTGACTCACTGCAGCCCACGTATGTACATGCTCTGGCTCACTGCAGCCCGTGTACTCCTTCAGAAACTAGGGTTTTTGAAATTCCAAAAATTTTGTCATCAATATCTCAGACTTATAGAAACTTTGATGCATCCATGAGTACCTGCAATAAATATTTCACCCATAATGGATCCTCAATGTGCTCAAGAAATATTCTTAGACAAGAGACCCCTTCTCTCTTATTTATACTCTTCAAGTAGTTTCCTTTAGAACCATACACTTAGCCACTTTGTCCACATATTCACTTTGTCCACATAACCACTTGTCCACTTAACTCACTTTTTCCAGATAGCCACCTTTGTGCATATAACCAACTTTGTCCACATAGCCACTTGTCCTCTGATTTGTTGCCTTGTTCTCTGGAAAGTCCTATGACATGTTTCCTATTTTACCACATGTATGACATCTCATTTCTTTGCCTCTTCCTCATACTCTCAAGAAAAATGTTATGCCTCTTAATTCTCTTTGTCTTGGTGACTGACTGCTTGAACTTCCCGCCTCTTCTTTTGAAGGTTGAAATATTCCTTTATTAGAATGTCCTTTGCCTCTAGTTGGATTCCTTCCTCTGTTTCCCTAGCTCTACTTTCTAACCAACTTCTCTTCTTCCTTCAAAGCTACCTGTTATACATCGTCAATAGTTTTGAAGGGAAAAAGGATAATTTCATCTTGAATTTCATACCTCAAACCATTTATGTATCTAGAATCCTTCTCAACATATTCTTCAATGTGACTAGATCTAATGTTCCACCTATATAATTCCTATGTGTATTATTTTACTGTCATAGTTTTATGTCTAAGGTTTTGCAATTGTCTAAAAAATTTCAATTGATAATCCTTAGGCATGAGCTTACCTTTAAATTTGGCCACCATTATGTCCCAAATCTTGATATTATCTTTTCCTTTTCTCCTTATATCTACCTACAACTCATCCCACCATAGAGTTGCATATCCTCTTAGCCTAGTCACTGAATTATTAACCTTCTTCTCCTCTACTACCTCTCCATAATAAAAATATTTATCCATGGCATTTATCGAGTCAAGTAATTCATAAACATTTAAATTACCTTTGTACATGAGAACTTCCACCTTAGGCCTGGATCCAACTCTTATGACCATTCTTACTAGTTGTTCCTATGTTATTTCTCCTCCTGCAACCCCCGTTGTTTCCTCATCAAAGATTGTATCTTTACTTTCACTAACATCTCCTATGTCAGGTTCTATCCTCTGCATTTTCTCCATGGCCTCCATCCTTTCCTGGATGCACCTCAGCTCGTAGCGTAACTTATCAGTTACCACATTTCTATGTGTGCATCATCACATGGGTGGCATGATTACTTAGATACAATGCAACTCTGATACCCAAAATGATGGAAAAATATCATTGAAATCAACCCACAACCACAGAGTTTTCAACACTTTGTCACGGTCAATATCCGACCTCTTTTTTGGCCTCGGATCAACATGAACAAACACTCAAATTTTCCTTTTTCTACAACATTGAATCACGCTCTGTCATAGATAACTCTTCATTGAACTAACACTCTATAGATATATCTTTGTGTGTAAGCATCAATGAGAAATGCTGATGAAATTTGTCACAGAAAATTTTGTGCAAAATTTAGCAAAGAATGAAGGTGTGTCCCAGGTTACTCTACACATGGAATCTTGCGACAATACTAACAACAAAGATATTGTTACCAGGAAAATATCTCTATATCTAGGGCATACCACAACAAATGGAAATGACTGCAGCAATCAACTCTATTCTCAAGTATGCAATATAAAAAAATATGCTAGCAAGACAAGATAAAAATCCTACCTCGTCTAGACATTCGATGAAGTCCACCATTGAGAACTTGACCCAAAGCAATGTACCTACAACTAGTCCTCCAAAACCAAGAAAAGAAAGAATATGGTGATAATATATGATTTTAGCACATTCAATAGCATAATCCATTAATATACATAACAAATACGCCCATGGAATAATAATTCAAATATTTTCAACATATCAATTGGACGGGAAAATAGTATTTCTATTAATATATGATCAGCAGAAGTGAAAACGTTACAGACTTCTGTGTCGGCATGGTTCAGAACCGAGAAACTAAGTTTCTTCTAGCTAGGCCTCTACCACTTCAATCCTACACCAAAGGCAAGATCATAGAAGAGATACAATGAAGTTCTCAATCAATAAGGGAAGAGCTCGAGGGATGAATACTGTGTTCAGACTTAAACGACAAAGGGATGCAGACTCAATATGAAGTGAATAATTTTTCTAGAGTAACTTTGCTCTCATAGTTGAATTTTTTCTCCTCCTTTCCATAGCTCGGAATTGGCACATTTATAGCCTTCAAATGGAACTAAAGGACCGAGTCAGAATGTTTCCAATATATGGAAGGGAAAGGATCATTGATCTCCTGTCGTGACATGGAAACCCGACACCAGTTTTCATTTTTGGGCACAAATCCCAATGTACACGGGCTATAGTGGTTCAAAATACATATACACATGCTTTAATATAGGCATGGTGTGTATATGTGGAAAAATCATGGTTTTATCTCTTGGATTTGCAAAAAGGGAATTCAAGTCTACATAGGGAAATGGAAAAAGGCTTTATGTGTAAGATTTCATGGGGTGAGGAAAATATTTCTATAATAGATGCCCCCTAATGTGTGAGATCATTGGAGTATCTATGATGGCCGAAATACATTATAAAAACCCATAAGTGGAGTGATGGGGAACCAACTAGAAGAACTAGTTTCTCATTACTTTCTTCACTAACTTTGCATACATGGCTGCCAATTTGAATTACACTGCAGATCCATGAGAAATGATACCAAACAACTATCTGTGACCATGAATAGGAAAATACAAGTGCGGTTACATGCCAAAGGATGTCATAGTAATGAACAAGGCCCAGTAGAAACAGTCTCAAAATCAATTTGAATATATTTGTATACCATGGTGTACAATTTGATCTCCCATGATCACTGAAGTCATATAGGTACTGGTCCAATGAAAAGGAAGCAACAACTCATGAAAGTTGCGACCACATACTGATGTCTTCAAGTCTTCTATACAATTCGCCAAAGGTGCAAGTCTACATCATGTGAATAAAGGAGTTGAGGTAGAACACAATGAGACATCGTTTGATTACCGATCATTGAGGTATACCATTAACAAATGTGAGATAGCCTATTGATAATTAAAGTAGGTATCAAGGCACCATGTACATTCTTACAAGTGTGAATAAAGGAGTCAGGGTCGAACACTTGAAGAATCCATCGATCATGAGACATTGATGTATTCCCAACTGTTGATGGCGAGAGAACCTACGACTAATGACTACAAGCCTCAAGGTACTCATAGGACTCTAGATCTCATTTCCAGAATAGATGAGCTGAAGTCGATGGAAGGAGACCCACTGAAAGGAGACCATTAAGGTATATCTCATCATTCAAAACTAGGTACAAAGTGGGAGCTTCATGATTTGGAGGAAATTAGATGAAGAACATGTTCACAAACCAACGACCCTATGCATCTTTTGTGTGTGTCAAGTGCAAATGGTACATGAAAAAGACCCTATGAATAGCAAGCAACGAGGAAAACTGTTGACAAAGGTGAGGAAACCACCAATAAGGTGAATGGAATCCAAGACATTGCATGAATCCCAATGTGTGAATAGATGTCTTTCCATCGAACATAAGGGAAACCACCCAGTCAACNTTCACAAAAAATCCTTAGTTAGAAATCACAATTTTCTCATCACTTATTACTATCAATTTATAACCAGTTGTATGTAAACATATATCAACAATAGAGATCATCAATAATCCATCACCATAAACAACACAAAGAACATAAGATGTATGTACACTTTTTCTTTTTATTATGGACTACAATCCTTGGTGTTTTATCAGCAACAACTGAATAGAGTGTCAACTCCACAAGAGAACCAACTCCCAATGCAAGATTCAACTTACAAAAATCATCACCAACTGAGAAGAGGATCCAATCCTCAAAAGATACCAATCTGTTAATAGGTACATGACCTGTTAGTAGTGCAGCACGTGTATGTATGCACCCTACCAATAGTGCAACCTGCGTATGTACACAGCCTATCTATACTGCATCCTGAAGAACTAGGGTTTTCTCTATCCATGAAAACTCAGATCTTATGCATCCTCTGTCACATCCACTTCTACCTTTCACTGTCCAATATATATCATAACCAATCACAACACATATATGTTGCCCAAAAACTTACTCATGTTCCTCAACCATACAATATGAATGTTACATAGTCATGTATAATTAACCAGTATACTATGGAAATCATATCTGTACTGAAACATAAGAGTCTTTATCACTTAGTAAATCAACCAACATAAACCATATCACAACAGCCATACCAATAATGTCTTAAGTATTCACCATACACGAAGCAAAGGTATCCATCAAGACAACTATGTAACCACACCAAAGCTTCTAATACAGATCTGAGCTCATAGAATGTCGATCTGGAATTTTCTTCAGACTTGAGAAACCAGGCACCAACTCTCACTAAAGTCTCCATGACTCTTTCCAACTGTACACGCTCTAATATCCCTCATATCACATGTGTACACATCCTGACTCACTACAGCCCGCGTCTGTACATGATCTGGCTCACTACAGCCTGCGTACTCCTTCATAAACTAGGGTTTTTGAAATTCCAAAACTTTTGTCGTCAATATATCATACTTATAGAAACTTTGATGCATCCATGAGTACTTGCAATAAATATTTCACCCATAATGGATCCTCAATGTGCTCAAGAAATATGCTTAGACAAGAGACCCTTTCTCTCTTATTTATACTCTCCAAGTATTTTCCTTTAGAACCATACACTTAGCCACTTTGTCCACATATTCACTTTGTCCACATAACCACTTGTCCACTTAACTCACTTTTTCCACATAGCCACCTTTGTGCATATAACCAACTTTGTCCACATAGCCACTTGTCCTCTGATTTGTTTCCTTGTTCTCTGGAAAGTCCTATGACATGTTTCCTATTTTACCACATGTATGACATCTCATTTATCTGCCTCTTCCTCATACTCTCAAGAAAAATGTTATGCCTCTTAATTCTCTTTGTCTTGGTGACTGACTTCTTGAACTTCCCACCTCTTCTTTTGAAGGTTGAAATATTCCTTTATTATAATGTCCTTTGCCTCTAGTTGGATTCCTTCCTCTGTTTCCATAGCTCTACTTTCTGACCAACTTCTCTTCTTCCTTCAAAGCTACTTGTTATACATCGTCAATAGTTTTGAAGGGAAAAAGGATAATTTCATCTTGAATTTCATACCTCAAACCATTTATGTATCTAGAAGCCTTCTCAACATATTCTTCAATGTGACTAGATCTAATGTTCAACCTATATAATTCCTATGTGTATTATTTTACTGTCATAGTTTTATGTCTAAGGTTTTGCAATTTTCTAAAAAATTTCAATTGATAATCCTTAGGCATGAGCTTACCTTTAAATTTGGCCACCATTATGTCCCAACTCTTGATATTATCTTTTCCTTTTATCCTTATGTCTACCTACAAGTCATCCCACCATAGAGTTGCATGTCCTTTTAGCCTAGTCACTGCATGATTAACCTTATTCTCCTCTACTACCTTTCCATAATAAAAATATTTATCCATGGCATTTATCGAGTCAAGTAATTCATAAACATTTAAATTACCTTTGTACATGGTAACTTCCACCTTAGGCCTGGATCCAACTCTTGTGACCATTCTTACTAGTTGTTCCTGTGTTATTTCTCCTCCTGCAACCTCTGTTGTTTCCTCATCAAAGATTGTATCTTTACTTTCACTAACATCTCCTATGTCAGGTTCTATCCTCTGCATTTTCTCCATGGCCTCCATCCTTTCCTGGATGCACCTCAGCTCGTAGCGTAACTTATCAGTTACCACATTTCTATGTGTGCATCATCACATGGGTGGCATGATTACTTAGATACAATGCAACTCTGATACCCAAAATGATGGAAAAATATCATTGAAATCAACCCACAACCACAGAGTTTTCAACACTTTGTCACGGTCAATATCCGACCTCTTTTTTGGCCTCGGATCAACATGAACAAACACTCAAATTTTCCTTTTTCTACAACATTGAATCACGCTCTGTCATAGATAACTCTTCATTGAACTAACACTCTATAGATATATCTTTGTGTGTAAGCATCAATGAGAAATGCTGATGAAATTTGTCACAGAAAATTTTGTGCAAAATTTAGCAAAGAATGAAGGTGTGTCCCAGGTTACTCTACACATGGAATCTTGCGACAATACTAACAACAAAGATATTGTTACCAGGAAAATATCTCTATATCTAGGGCATACCACAACAAATGGAAATGACTGCAGCAATCAACTCTATTCTCAAGTATGCAATATAAAAAAATATGCTAGCAAGACAAGATAAAAATCCTACCTCGTCTAGACATTCGATGAAGTCCACCATTGAGAACTTGACCCAAAGCAATGTACCTACAACTAGTCCTCCAAAACCAAGAAAAGAAAGAATATGGTGATAATATATGATTTTAGCACATTCAATAGCATAATCCATTAATATACATAACAAATACGCCCATGGAATAATAATTCAAATATTTTCAACATATCAATTGGACGGGAAAATAGTATTTCTATTAATATATGATCAGCAGAAGTGAAAACGTTACAGACTTCTGTGTCGGCATGGTTCAGAACCGAGAAACTAAGTTTCTTCTAGCTAGGCCTCTACCACTTCAATCCTACACCAAAGGCAAGATCATAGAAGAGATACAATGAAGTTCTCAATCAATAAGGGAAGAGCTCGAGGGATGAATACTGTGTTCAGACTTAAACGACAAAGGGATGCAGACTCAATATGAAGTGAATAATTTTTCTAGAGTAACTTTGCTCTCATAGTTGAATTTTTTCTCCTCCTTTCCATAGCTCGGAATTGGCACATTTATAGCCTTCAAATGGAACTAAAGGACCGAGTCAGAATGTTTCCAATATATGGAAGGGAAAGGATCATTGATCTCCTGTCGTGACATGGAAACCCGACACCAGTTTTCATTTTTGGGCACAAATCCCAATGTACACGGGCTATAGTGGTTCAAAATACATATACACATGCTTTAATATAGGCATGGTGTGTATATGTGGAAAAATCATGGTTTTATCTCTTGGATTTGCAAAAAGGGAATTCAAGTCTACATAGGGAAATGGAAAAAGGCTTTATGTGTAAGATTTCATGGGGTGAGGAAAATATTTCTATAATAGATGCCCCCTAATGTGTGAGATCATTGGAGTATCTATGATGGCCGAAATACATTATAAAAACCCATAAGTGGAGTGATGGGGAACCAACTAGAAGAACTAGTTTCTCATTACTTTCTTCACTAACTTTGCATACATGGCTGCCAATTTGAATTACACTGCAGATCCATGAGAAATGATACCAAACAACTATCTGTGACCATGAATAGGAAAATACAAGTGCGGTTACATGCCAAAGGATGTCATAGTAATGAACAAGGCCCAGTAGAAACAGTCTCAAAATCAATTTGAATATATTTGTATACCATGGTGTACAATTTGATCTCCCATGATCACTGAAGTCATATAGGTACTGGTCCAATGAAAAGGAAGCAACAACTCATGAAAGTTGCGACCACATACTGATGTCTTCAAGTCTTCTATACAATTCGCCAAAGGTGCAAGTCTACATCATGTGAATAAAGGAGTTGAGGTAGAACACAATGAGACATCGTTTGATTACCGATCATTGAGGTATACCATTAACAAATGTGAGATAGCCTATTGATAATTAAAGTAGGTATCAAGGCACCATGTACATTCTTACAAGTGTGAATAAAGGAGTCAGGGTCGAACACTTGAAGAATCCATCGATCATGAGACATTGATGTATTCCCAACTGTTGATGGCGAGAGAACCTACGACTAATGACTACAAGCCTCAAGGTACTCATAGGACTCTAGATCTCATTTCCAGAATAGATGAGCTGAAGTCGATGGAAGGAGACCCACTGAAAGGAGACCATTAAGGTATATCTCATCATTCAAAACTAGGTACAAAGTGGGAGCTTCATGATTTGGAGGAAATTAGATGAAGAACATGTTCACAAACCAACGACCCTATGCATCTTTTGTGTGTGTCAAGTGCAAATGGTACATGAAAAAGACCCTATGAATAGCAAGCAACGAGGAAAACTGTTGACAAAGGTGAGGAAACCACCAATAAGGTGAATGGAATCCAAGACATTGCATGAATCCCAATGTGTGAATAGATGTCTTTCCATCGAACATAAGGGAAACCACCCAGTCAACAACCAATGATGAAATGTCGACTTCTGGGTTCAAGGTTACCTACCAATGATGAAAGTAGGACCCGGGTGCATGATAGGACTACAACATCATGTGATTCTGAGACAGAATGAGGGTATGGCTGACATGCAAAGTCAAGAGTCCAAAGAAATGGCCAACACGGGTTGATAGACTTCCTTTGAACAAGAGAATGAGACATATGGAAGACTCTGACAACATAGACTCAATGATGAAACCATGAGATGAAGGAGGCATCGATGAAATTATCCATAGGGACTGGAAGAGTAACCAGTCAGTGGAGAAAACTCTCTATAATTATACCAACCTCCTAAGGCTGTGCTAAACAAAAAATTATGATGAAAAATGGACTCAATAACTTTGTGATATGTTTAAAGGAGACACGACTGTTGCCAATATAAGATAATACTCCCTTCCTACCCATCGTTTTTTTTTTTCATAGTCAAATGAATGCTATGATACAAAGGAGGAAACAAGTGTTGCAAGTAAGAAAAACTAGTTCCAACAGTGGAACATACCTATGCTCAATGTAAGGAGGTGCATGCGAGAGATGGAAAATGGGGGGAATGTTCCCTCCTGGGTATAGGGTGTCAAATTGCGAAGGATATAAAAGAGGCTCTTCTTGGTTGAGGATGCAAACTGTTGAGGAAAAAGGTTTATAATGCAAAGCGAGAATTGGCTATAGGCTCAATACATCAAGAAAGGGCATGAGATGCAATCACAAATTAATGCCAAAAAATTTCCTTTTTCATAATCATAGTCTACTTGGTGTGAAAAAGGGAGAAAATTGTACCAAATAGACGTCCTTTCGAATCTAATTTACAAGTGTGAAAGAGACAAGTTCACTTGACAATCTTTTCTCTTTTTGAAGACGAGTTGGAAAAGAGCTTAAATTAAAATCGGTTGGGAGTCCTCTAGGTATAGGGAAGCATGTTTATGAGTGAGAAATGAGTCTAATCATAAAGTCATGTATTATCTATTAGGGACTCCCCATCCTATGAAAAAAATCTCTGCATGGGCGCCAAATGAAGCAGATGATCTAACTAGCGTACCCATGTTAGGTAAGTCTCTACCACTTGATAATGACACGTCTTATAGCATATGGAAGGTTATGTGTCGAACCAAATGGATTTGTACCTAAGGAATATGAGTGACAGTTATAGGAAAATGCAAAAGTTCACGATGGAATGGATACCTATCCTATATGCTAGGTAGTGAAAATACCTGCCCATGGTTACAAATGGTCAACATAACGTTTAAATCCATGGTGAAAACTACAAAAACCAACTCAATCCACTTCTTTATTAGTCCATTAGGCGAAAAAGTCTCGAAACTATAGAAAGTGGGTAAAAACTGATATAAATAGTAACAAAGCCAAAATTTACTATGCCATTTTGACTTTTTACCCAAATAGTGAAAATTGGACCAAATTACCTCTGATCTTGAACTGGTGATTGTGGGAGATTTGGGTGACTAAATCAGAGACCGTCTGGACTATGAAATTCCTCTTCCCCTCCTCTTCCTTTCTAGTGGATTAGATTTTTAAATTACGTTTCAAAATTTGAGTAATTAGGGAGAAAATTGAGTATTTTGGTGTACGCGGGCTACCGTTCATCAGGTTGCATATACGTGAGGTTATACGTGACTGTGTAAAATAAAAAACATGTGTACTCAACCCTCTACATGAATCTGAATGTTGCAGCCTACGTACAAGTCCGTAAACAATGTTTTCTATGGTTGCTAACTCAAAAATTGATTTTTATCTGGAAGGATGGTGCTAGAATGGAGGGAAAGGGAACACAAGGAGGTAGATGTTGTTGTGGAAAGAGATCTGGGGGCCCAAATGGCCTTGAAAAGATGCAGCTTGTATAAATTTTGGGCACTCAAAGGGATGAGGGCCCAGGTGAGGTTGCTTGAGTTTCTTGTGTATTACTAGGATACTAACAGTGAGAGCTTCAACCTTGATGGGCAACCATTGAGGATTGAAGTCGAGGATATATACTTTTTGACTGGGCTATCACATCAGGGTGAGGTGGTGAACCTCAATGCCCGGGGAGCTGGGAGCGCTATGAATATAGAGTAGTACATAGATGCTCACTGTGTAGTAGGGATCGAGAAGGTTGGGATTCAACTCCCCATCTGAGCGATAAACAATCTCAGCCTCAAGATTGTTGTCCTAATTTTGACCAGGATCACAGGATCGACTTCGTTACACCACACATTGAGGTCGCTCATGTTCTATTTTGTATATTTCTTGAGACCCACTGCATATGATTGGTGTACCTCACTACTAGCTAATATGAAGAGCCAGTTGACAGAGTGAAAACAGGGTGACAAGAGGAACTTCGAGTTTGCCTCTATCTGATGTAGGTTTTTCTTTGAGCAGGTTCCAGGTTTTGGACCTAGAGTCGATATCATTCCGAGAGGACCTCGTGATCCAACCATGGCATGGTGGACCAAGGTAATGAGATGACAGGGGGGAGGTAGGGTTCCCACACCCTACAACAATGATTTCTTCTACTGGTGGAGGCGACAAGTCATTGCTTTGGATGACAAACCCTATGCAGGTATCAAATTTAGACAGGACCCTGACATGCCACTGCCACCATGGACCTCCTACGGGGACATATGTATGTCAAATGTTTTTAAATATTTAATTTTTTTGTATTTTTGTATAGTAAAACAAAAATATTTTTGGATGATTCTTAAGTACTAACCAGACACTTGTGTGGTGCATACATAGGTCCGTGACAGTCGGGCGGGCTTCCACAACATCGTCGGAGGCACCAGGGAGATGAGGCATTGGAGGAGAAGCAGAGAGAATCCTTAAAAACATGCAGGGCAACCTGTCTCGTTTGAAACATAGGATTCTGATGGTTCAGGTAGAGGATCTGCCAGAGGCCATGCAACAACAAGTAGTTGTTGTTCCCAGATCTTGGGTGGGACTCTTTTGGAATATCACAAATGACATAGTTTGTTATCATGACACACATCCGGTTCCATCGGTGTATATGTCATGGATCTTGTATTACCGGATGTATATGTGTATTGAGGGTCTTAGCCCCAATTTTGTACTATAAACATCATATGTTTTGAAATATATATAAAACAAGGATCTTTGGCTTTACTTATATTACAATGTGTACATTGATGAGAAGGTTTTATTTTCTTTAGTTATGTGACAAATTCCAATCTAAAACAAAATTAGCATAAGAATCAAATACATAATTAGAACTCCTAGGTATGTGATGATAAGTAATAAAATCAATATGTCGTTCTAAAACATGTACCCATAGGAATCGTCAAAGTAAAGTAGGATCGCTCACATGGTAACTATCATTCAACTGACATACTACTAATTGGGAATCCAGGCGAACCTCTAAAGAGATAATACCATGTGAGATAGCATCGCGCAAAAGTTATATAATGATGTTATATTCGGCCACATTATTCATGGATGGCCCTAGGCATACGCCACTTGAAGAGACCAGTAGATCCTCAGGTGAGTAAACCACCCAAGCGGTGGAAGCCAAGTTCCATATATGATGACTGGATCCATCTATGAATCCTAAGTAGACGAAAATTTCCATTAACATTTGCCAACCAAGGGAAAACTCGATAAGCAAGTTGAAGACAAAAATAAAGGGAAAATATATATACAATAAATTACATTAGTATACAAAGAGTTACGCCCAATATTAGGGCTCAAGCGTAATATATTTTCATGTAGAGCATAGTCCTAGGATAGACCAACATATTCCCTTCATAATCTTCTAATTCATAGGATGCTTTTTCTAAGACACGTCGCACGATATAGGGACTGTGCCACATGAGTTTAAACTTGCCTTCCCCCAACGGTTCTTTGGCTTGATCGAATAAGAGGAACAAGTCACCCTCAGCGTACAACCGAGGAAACACAAACTTATCATACTAGACCTTGAAATATCTTTTGTTCACCTCGATAGCCATAGAGGCATCTCGACGTTGCTCGTCAAGACTCTCTAGGTGTACCAGGCGTCGCTCGAGATCAGAAGTGTCAGGGAGGAGTCTGACTGCCAACTTAAGAGAAGGTATTTCACATTCAATAGGTAATATAGACTCCACGACATGTACTAACTAGAAAGGGGGAAATATAGTGGCAGTCTTGACCAAGGTTGGATATGCCTAGAGTGCAGGATATAGCATAATGTGTCAGTCATACTTACTATGGCTGACAATTTTATGCAAAATGGTCTTGAGAGACTTGTTGATTACCTCTACCTGTCCATTTTCCTAGGGATAGTAAGGGGAACAATGACCATTCTTAAACCCCAGCTTGGATGCTAGCTCTACCATCATTTCGTTCTAAAAGTGACTGCCATGATCAATGACAATCTCACTCAGGATAACTAACCAGGCATAATTTTATTGAGTATGAAGAAGGTGACAATCTTTCGGTCGGGTTTAACTGTAGGCATGGATTCAACCCACTTAGTAAAGTAGTCGATGACCATGATAATGTGTTGATTCCCCCCATTCAAATTTGGGTTGCAATCCATGAATTCCATGCCCCAATTGGTGAAGGGATTGACGTTAATGACTGGGTGAAGAGGGGTTGGATGGGAGCGCATTTTCCAAGTGAATAAATTGCAAAGGTGATACTTCTTAACTGCTTCAACATAATCTTTAAATATAGTTGGCCAAAAATAACTGTCTCACAAAGTTTTATGGGTTGTCACAAGCCCGGATAGATGACCACCACAAGCCCCACTATGGAAATTGTTTCGAACTGACGCGGCTTCTTCGTGAGTTAAAGAACGATGCAAGATATTGTCTACTCCTCAACGATTCAAAGTGTCGTCGGTGATAGTGTAATTCTTAGCTTGATATCATACACGTCATCGGTCATCTTGTGAGAGATGCTCATGGAAATTCAAAGTTTGAAGATAGAGAAAGATGTATCCATACCAGGGGTCGGATGATGAGAAAATAAAAATGTGTTCATCTGCAAATGAATCAACATATATAAAATCCTCATCTAATCATGGAAGTTTGGATATTAACTCCATGAAGACTAGTGATTTCTTGGATTTTTCAAAAGTGAAATCGAGATCAAATTCTTGTAAAATGACAATCCATTTATTATATTTCCCCCCTATGATATGCCTAGTAAGGATGTATTGAAATGGATTGACATTAACAACCAAAATAGTGTTACAAAGAAATATATAATGGCGTAAATGTTGGACTGCGTGAATGACAACCAAAGCTATCTTTTCAACGTGAGAATAATTGAGCTCAAGACCAACTAAGTTTCGACTAAGATAGTAGATGACATGCTCGTAGAGCTCATCATCCTCTTGAACCAAAACCATACCAATCGTATCCTCGGACGCGGAGATACAAATAAATTAATCCCTACTGTAGTCAAGATACTTCAACAGAGGCATCGATACCAAGGCTTTCTTCAAAGCATCGAAGGACTACTGAGCTCGCTCATCCCAGACAAAAGGGGTGTTCTTATTCAAAAGACGGATGAAACCCTTAGTGATATTGGCATAGTTTACTATAAACTGACGTAAAAAGTTATCTTTCCCCTATAAACCTTGAAGTTGTCAAACAATGTGTGGGGGAGGAAACCAAAGTATTTCCTCAACCTTTAACGGATCTACCATGATCCCGGTCTCAGAAACTAGAAATCCCAAAAGACAACCAGACCTAACACAAATGATGCGCTTATGAGGGTTCAATCGGATTCTATAGTAACAACATCTTTCAAAAACTAGCCGAAGGTTCTTAGAGTGATATGCTCTCTTACGAGTGTGAGAAACAAGATCGTCAAGGTAAGCTTTGACTATATGCTTAAGATCATGGAATGCGAAGGTCATTGCATGTTGGAAGGTTGCGTCAGCATTTTTAAGTTCGAAAGGAATCTTCCAGTATGAGAAAGTACCCCAAGGAAAAGTAAATTCTGTCTTGCATTGATCCTCATGTTTAATTTGAATTTGGTTATACCTTGAAAATCTGTCCATGAAAGAAAACACTCTTCTTACCGCACACTCGTCAAGAATCTAATCGATGACAGGTGTTGGGAAGTTTTCTTTAGGACATGATTTTTTCAAGTCATGAAATTCCATGCATAGACAGATGGTTCCTTGCTTCTTATTCACAAGAATTGGATTGGATACCCATTCATTCAAAGGAATCCGGTAGATAAATCCATCATTAAGTAGTTTCTCTACCTTTTCCTTAAGAGCAGGGGCCTTCTGAGGATTGACAACTCTAAGATGTTGTTGAACAGGTTTAGCATCCAGATAAGTTATAATCTCATGCTCGACAATATGAGGGTCGATTCCTGGAATCTCTTCATATGACCAAGAAAATACGTCTCGAAATTCTTTGAAGAGCTCAGTGTAGATTAGGATTTCTTCTGGCGAACAATCTGCAGCGATATGTACGTTTTCAATATTTCCAGGGGTACGAGAGATATATATTTTGGTGGTAGGAGAGATACCCACCATATTTCCTTCAAAAAAAATGTCGTGCGTATCAAGTGGAACTATGGCGTGACCGACTATCTCGCTCAAAGTAGATTGAAAGTCATATTGTTCGATTCTAGCAAGCTCTGGGAGAAAATAAGAGTGATGATGCATATCATCCCAAGGTTTGTCAGAACTATTCATGGCTTCGATGATGGCTTCATCCGAGGGAAAATTATCATCAAGGAATTCATGTGAACAAGACAATGAAGTGGCCCACATGAGCTTAAGAACATGATCCTCCTCACCCATCGGTGAGGTAATAGGATCGGGATCGACGAAAGATTCAAGAACAATTTGATATGCAATCTTCGTTGTCGATAGTGGCATGGCCATTCCAGCATGTGACTGAAATTTACAAGATGAAGTCGAGGAAGGTACGGTCCAAGGATCGTTAAAATATGAAGTGCGGAAAGGAAGGGACCTCTCTGTCGACATGGCCCTACTAGACATGGCGTAAACATGGTGTATCGGTGCCATGAAGTTGAAGATACCCATAAGGGATGAATACATACCGACACTGATATTCTTAGTTGTCAATTGAGAATTTTTTACCACGAGGATCGACAGTCCAAAGAATGTATTGGGTCTAGCATACGCAAACCATAACCGGTGGATCATCATGATCTTACCATTGAGTGGGAAAAATAGAGTGCGGAAGACAAACGATACGATGAAAGTCATAGAATAGGTCCAATTGTGTCCTAATAACAAGTTATAATCAGGAGGTGCGTCAACTACCTCAACATCCACCTCTACAGTATTCCCACCTAACTAGACTAGAAAGGAAGGAAGAATACCATGAGGGCAGAAGGAAAGATTGTCAAAATAATTCAACACGGTCGACAATTGAGAAAGAGTCAGAGAGTTGATATCTTTCCAACAGATCAGGGAAATCACACATGTAGCAGTTCCTTCATAAAAAACCACATGTTTGATGGTATACTTTGAGTACCCCATGTGGATTTGCAATTCCACATGGTAAGGAAGGTGAGGATTCACATCCGTGACATCAAAATTGATAACTTTTGAGTCACTAGGGTCTAGAGCTCATAACGCAGATAGCAAGGCATTCCTCTGTGAAGGACAGATCTGGAGTACCTCCAAAGACGACATTGCACAAGGGGTTTGACCCAGTTACTCAATAATGGAGTAATTATGGGAGGCTCTAGCATTTGGATTATGGGTAGAGCGCTTGAGTACTCCTTTCTAAATACGAGGCGATGTCTTTGGATTTTCGATCTATAACTTTGTCTCTGGAGGAGGAGGAGGAGGATATTCTAGACTAGGTATAGCCTATGAAGAACTTTAATCGCAAGATCGGGTGGCTATATTAACCTGAGAATTGAACATATTGATACAGAAATGATCACCATCTTGTGATGATAGGTTTTGAATCCCACCAATTGCATTTTCGACATTTGAGAAGCTTGAGCCCATATGTTGGTTATTTGGGAAAGGATTCGTCAACACGGAAGGTGGTAGAGATAAGAGCTTCGCAACATCTGCAAGTTTGGGGCATAAATGAGTAAGTTGATTTTTCGTACAAATCTTACAAGGGAATTTCACCTTACACCTTTATTTCTTTCCCTCTCCATCATTATTATTCATCTTCTCATTATTAACATTGAACTTGGGTTTATTGTTATTTTTCCCACCCTTACGATTATTATTATGTCCTTTCTTCTTATTCCCGACTGGTTGTTGGTTACCACTTGAGTCGGTTGATGATTGCATGGAATGTACATCCTCCAACAGGGTGGGATTGGAAGACAAAGACAAAGTTGGCCCTCCTGCACACTTTTTTATAGACAACTCTTTCAAATGGCTTGTCACCGAGTTTGTGGATTTCATATTGGTAGAGCCTATAATTCCATTGACATGAGGTCCTGGCTTTTGTCTAGGGTCATAGGTTGACCTCGGTGCATCTGGAATAATGTGGTATAACATCCCAGAATGAGTGTATATAAGATCTAACTATTGGGCTTTGAAGATTGATTCTTCCTCAGTTGTAACCCCATATGTAGCAACATCCTTCGAGATAAGAGGCTTCCAAGACTTAAGGAACCATTCTAAAAGAAATTTTAGGGGTATGGAGGTCTTAATAAACCTCTTCTGTCTATTCCAATCCTAGATATGATCCTCCATATGAGTAGCTATACCCTAGCGTAAATTCAACAGAAGTTATAGGCCAGCATCATAATGAACCAACAATTGGAAGTGGTTAAGGAAGACTAAAACCATCTGGCTAAAGGTTCCATATGCTCCCCTAGTTAGCTTGATATACCATTTCGCAGTGACCCTAATGAGGGTGTGTTGAAATAATCTTAACCGAATGGAATCATCATTAAGGGAATTCGAAGAGCATCATAGGTGAAAGGTGGTAACGTGGTCACCAGGATCCTCACCATTCTTACCTTCGAATTTTGGAATGTCTGAAGGAATCTTGGTGGGGATAGGGGGGCATATAGGATCATGACACACAGTTTTGTTCATCAACTTAGACAAGTCTGGCAGGTTAAGCATG
The DNA here is from genome assembly GCA_000966675.3 of Picea glauca. NCBI lineage: Eukaryota > Viridiplantae > Streptophyta > Pinopsida > Pinales > Pinaceae > Picea > Picea glauca. The sequence continues at coordinate 56,474 of JZKD02S1718949.1, forward strand.
GCCAGAAAAGGGAGACGGGGTTGCAACATTTGGCCCCAAGTTCCCTAGAAATATTGTGTTTGAGGATCTGTAGCCCATCAAGGGTTCTGGTAAGCACCATGGCCCTATCTAGGATTGTAAGACCCTCCTCCAAAATAATTCATAAGAGGTTTGTTGGTCATCATTCCAGTAGGAATATTCTGATGGGGGTTAAAAAAAATTCCCCAACTGGAGTGGCTTCGGTATGGGGGTTTCCCAAGGTGTGAAATGACCTCCTTCGGGTGTGAATCTAGAGGATAGAGGTGGATTCGTCATGCCAAACATGTTTCTCATAATCAACACTAAGGAGGTGTGAGTATAGGATGGAACTTGAGCAGAAGATTGTCCGCAAGGTTGGTTGCTCCACCTAGAATCAAGAGGATCAGGCGCAGGGTTAAAAGAGGGAATGCCTCCCATATTAGGAGTCGTCTGAGAGATTTGAGAACCACCAAATGAAAATGGAGTATAATGAGGAGTTGTGCCCCAAAGTCCAATGCTAGCATTAGGGCCAACAACAAGGATGGAGTTTGAAAACTATGAAGTAAAATTAGGCATACCATAGAAAAAGGACTAGAGGCCATAGGGATGGACTTAACATTATAGATCGATGAGTGACCAAGAGACCCAAATGGGTTCGAGGCAAGATATTGAGCATTCACTATAGGACGGTTAGTAGTAATGATACGTGCCTCCGAAATTACAAATTGCAGGAGTCCAAGGGGTGCCATTAACTATAGTAGGTGTGAGAGTCGAAGGGATCCCAATACTTTGATGACTCAGTTCAGTACTCATCCGTATAGAATCAAAAGTCTAAAAAGTGGAGGTATGTATACCACGTCTAATAAATCTACGCCTTTTAGAAGGCAAAGACTCGAATTCCGATGGTAACTGTAACAAGCGACGGGACTGGTGGGGACACTGGTCTGACAACACGATGACTTAAGACTCAAGATACAAAAAATAAATCCTAAGTCCAAACAATAATCAGAGAGCACACCAAAAATAATCAAACAACCAATATGACATGCTTCTTAAAACAATGCAATTTTCAATTTGAACTCTGCAATTATGAAATAAAAATGCAATCTTTATTTACATGCACAAAGCTAAATGACAAAGACTCAAAAGATCAAAATGCCAATCAATGAAAAATGCCTAATATTTTTGTATTTTCAATATAAGAAAAATGAAAATACATGGATTGAACAACAACTTGATATATAAATACTATACTATGTATAGAAATAGACAAATCAAGTAGGATACCAAGGAGAAAAATACCCATCCCAATGTAAAAGGAAAAACAAAATGAGAAGATTATGAGAAAGACTTCGCCCAAAAATTCAACCAAAGAGAGGTCCCATGTGATCCCACAGACACTTAACAGTCACTACAGAGACCCAAGAAGACTCAACAATCATCAAAACCTACCCAACGACCACCATACCCAGTAAACAAAAAAAAGAGGTTGATGTACGCGATTTTTAAAGGAAACAATGTGTATGTACGTAGATTGCAGAAGGACATCACATGTATATACGCGACTGTCAAGAAAAAACCCGCGTATATGTTTCAAAAATAGAGCTAGGCAAAGGAGAAGACTGAAAGACTTAGACCCAAAGTGAACAGAGGATGTCAAGCAATGATATGATAAGAAACACAATATGAACGAGAGAAATATAAGGAGAAAAACACTCCAAACCCCAAGAAAGAAGATTCAATTCTCAGTATGGTCGCCAATTCTATTATGAGGAAAATATCTTTATGGCTAGGGAAAAACACAACAGACGGAAATGACTACAGAAATCAACTCTATTCTCAAGTATTCTATATAAAAAAATATGCTAGCAGGACAAGATAAAAATCCTACCTCATCCAGACGTTCGATGAAGTCCACCGTTGAGCACTTGACCCAAAGCAATATACCTGCAACTAGTCCTCAAAAACCAAGCAAAGCAAGAATATGGTGATAATATATGATATTAGCACATTCAATAGAATAATCCATTAATACACATAACAAATACACCCATGGAATCATAATTCAAATATTTGCAAGATATCAATTAGACGGGAAAAGAGTATTTCTATTAATATATGATCAACAGAAGTGAAAAAGCTACAAACTTCCATGTCGACATGGTTCAGAACCGAGAAACTAAGTTCCTTCCAGTTGGGCCTCCACCACTTCAATCCTCCACCAAAGGCAAGATCATAGAAGAGAGACAATGAAGTTCTCAATCAATAAGGGAAGAGCTTGGGGTATGAACACTGTGTTCAAAATTAAAGGACAAAGGGATGCAAAATCAATATGAGGTGACTAATTTCTCCAGAGTAACTTTTCTCTCAAAGTTGAATTCTTTCTCCTCCTTTCCATAGCTCGGAATTGGCCCATTTATAGCCTTAAAATGGAACTGAAGGGTCAATTCAGAACTTTTCTAGTATATGGAAGGCCAAGGATCATTGATCTCATGTCATGACATGGAAACCCAACACCATTTTTTATTTTGGGGCACAAATCCCGATCTACGCAGGCTGCAATGGTGCAACTTGTGTATACGCATGTTGTAATATAGGTAGGGCGCGTATATGTGGAAAAATCATGTTTTTAGCTCTGGGATTTGCAAAAAGGGACTTCAAGTCGACATTGTGAAATGGAAAAAGTCCTTCTATGCAAGATTT
>JZKD02S1718949.1:80059-95932 GCA_000966675.3 Picea glauca
CCTCTTGAATAAGTTGTTGAGCAGATTTCCTTCCTTGTATTTTTCCTTCCTCTGGGATTTTATTTTTCTCTTTGGCTTGGTTAGGACTGATTCCTAATCATCTTCCCGATCGATATGTGGCTCCCACTATTGAGTACATGTATACTTTGTGCACTTTGAATAGTTTATCTGGAGGCAAGGACTACAGTTCCTTTTTCTTGAAGGCCACCTCAAGGCACTCTAGGTCAATTTCCTCCACGTCAGTTTCATCTACCATCATTTCTAGATTTCCATCGTCATCCATTTGAGTTTCTGTGCCCGGGTGGGAAGGAGATTCATGTTGCATCACTTCCTTCATCATAGGCTTTAAAACTTGTTTGTAATTTCCTTTCCAATTGTCATTTCCTCACAGTTGATGAGGGTTTTCCACTTCCTGGGAGTCCGACAACTGGTTTATAATATCAAAATAATTGCTTGTTGATGGTCGTTTTCCTTGTCCTTGAAACACTAGTACATATGGTCTCAAAATGCGACGAAATATTTCCACGTTTCTATAATTCATGGAAAAATGCATTAAAATTTTGGCTTTCTTTTAATTTTTTTTTTGTTTGGCCCCGACGTTCGTCAATATAGCAATGGATTCAGAAAACTATCTCTATATCCATGAATCTTCATCACTATAGCGACACTTGTGCCACACGTGTGAACCGCACGTGCTATGCAACGGGTATTGACTTTTTTCGTGGTCATCTCATTTATTTTTTGTTGCTACATTGACGAGAATTGATCTATAAATACATGTCTTTAAGACAAATTTTGAAAAATTTCCTATAGTTGCGACAATGTTTCTGGTGATTGTTTGAGCTGTGTTTTTTTCTGTCACGTACTGGTTTAACACATCCAATTCTCTATATACATAGATCAGATTTTAGACTTGCAAGGTTAGTATTTTCAATTTTTTGTCTCTTTTAATATAAAGCTATGTTAATAAATTTTAATTTCAAAATTTTTTAACATGAACGTTTTAACCGATTTTTTTTTATAATATTTTTTTCGAAATTTAGCATTGCTACATATATTTCGTTTGATTGAATGTCGAAGTATATGAATTTTTAAATTAATTTTTTTTTCAATGTTTGAACAAAATTAATTTTTTTTAATATTTTTTTGAAAATTTAGCACTGCAACATATATTTCTTGTGATTGGACCTCAAAGTATATGAAATTTTAATTTTATTTTTTTCAATGTTTTAACAAAATTTAATTTTTTAAATATTTAACTGGTTCTTATAGGCAATTATTATGTCAAATAAATATACTATGAATGAAAATGCAAGGAGGCTTGCTCAGTTTATAACGGCATTGGAGGCGAAGGGTGATGGGAAATGTTATTTCCCTTCCAATGATTGCAGGGGATTGCAAACAAGAAGAATTTTAATAACAACAACTGAAAAACATTGTAGGGAGAAGGAGCACGCTAAAGGGGGTTATGAATATCATCCCTTGGTAAGATGTTATTCAATATATAATTCATTATTTATAATAGTGATCATGTCATGTATTTTTCAAATGTTTTATCGTTTTAATATATTTTCTATACACACTAATTGTAATACATTGTTTGTAAATATAAAGACAATGCCCCCAAAATGTTGACCACCAGAGAGCTATTTGCCAAGTAGTAGCATAAATACTACTTTACAAGGTGAGGAACATGGAGATCAAAATATTGAAGATCGAGTTATTAATGATGATATGGATGGAGATAACGTTATTGATACAAATCAGGAAGATGAGATACATGTATTGATCCAAGACACATTTTCTCCAATGGATGAGGAAAACCAGGATGATATTCATGATGTTGATCCTCTACTCGAGAAGTCACGACAACCTATTTATGAAGTCTCAACAAAAAATATTATATTTTTTATATTGTTGGTGGCGAAATTGAAGGTTTTGAATGGTTTATCAAACACCTATCTCACACAGATCCTAAGGTATGTAATGTATTATTTATGTCATGTTGACATGTACATAAAGGTTGACTATTTTCGTATATTATTATTGTTAATTGATTCATAAAGTAGGGATGTGATATTTATGATTAATATTTTTTACATTGACTTATTTTTTTGAATGGTGTAGATTGTTAGGTGAATTTATATTACCATCGTCAAATATTTTACCAAACACATATTGAGAAATATCTGTGATTATGAAAGAAATTGGAATGGAGTATCAAGCTATAGATGCATGTACTAATGATAATATCATATACTATGGACAATATGCATCAAAAAATGAATGTCGACAATGTCAAATAAGTAGATATCGAATCGATCAAGCAACAAAAAAGGTGCCTCGCAAAGTTCTTCGTTATATTCCCATAATTCCATGTTTCCAACGGTTGTTCAGGTGCCAAAGTATGGCACAGTTTATGGATTTCCATGCAAAGAATAGAAGTGAAGCCAATGTTCTTTGAATGCATGCAAATGGTTCTACATTGAATAACATGGAAGCAATATGGCCAATTTTTAAAGAAGAACCTCATAATGTTAGACTTTCATTGGTAGTTGATGGTGTCAATCCATTTGGAGAACCTCGTTCTACTTACTCATTGTGGCCCATTTTTGTTATAAACAATAACCTTCCTCCTTGGATGTCGATAAAGAGAGGGCACACAATGTTGGCAATGATTGTTCCAGGTATTTAATTAGTTTGTCTTTATTTACTTGAAAGTATGACATAATATTTCATTTCTTTGTTTTGTGCATGATAATTATATATTTTATATATAAGAGAATATAACTAAATACAATTAATGTATGTTGAACCAATTAGGTAAGTACCAAGTTAAATATATGAATGTATATATTGAGCCTCTTATCGATGAGCTTCTAAAATGATGGGTTGGCATCACTATGTATGACATCTCTAGACCAATAGGGAAAAAATGATGTCGATTCCATGGAATAATTGCATGGACAATTCATGATGCTCCTGGGTTAAAACTTTTTTGTGGTATGTAACTTTCCGTTGCTGTTTAATATTATATATATATATTTAAATATCATGCATTTTTTTAAAATTGTAATCCTAATTTTCTACATTAATTCATATATCTTGTAGGTCTTCAAACAAAGGCTAAATTTGCATGTCCAGATTGTGGTCCTAGGATAAAATCTCTCTGTTCAAGAAGTTTAGGAAAGGAGGTGTTTTATGAGTATATGATCTTTCTTCCTAAGAAACATAGTTATTGAACTACCGAGAAAGAAAAATTCAATGGTAAAGAAGAGAATGGAAGAAAACCACAAAGAATGACACCTCACCTATGGAAGTTGGGATATATTAAAAATCATCAAGGTATGAAAATTATTTATGTATCATATATATAAATCTTATGATTTTTTTTAGTGAATTTTGTTCAACGTGATACGTAGCTATATTGATTAATTAGTGTTAATGTGATTTCACTTATGTTTCATGAATGTCATTAAGGCATGAATGGGATTCCACGAGGAATAAAAAGTTACCCCATACATTTCAGTAGGTTTCCCTACTACGAGCACCTACAAATAGTTCATTTGTTGGATACAATGCATATTGGGAAGAATATAATAGAATTGTTATGGCAAATCTTAGATGGAAGGACTGGCAAAGAAAGAATTGGAAAGATTTGTAGTGACATCCAGGAAACTAATCACGCATTGCAAAATGTGATTATTAATTCTAATGGTGATGGACGAGAACAAAATATTAGTATTCCATGGTTATTGATAGAGCAACATATCATTGTTGTAAAAGAGGTCATTCGAAACATTGAGTTTCCGACGGGGTTTTCATCGAACATACAAAATATCTTAACGAAAAAAGGTGATTTTGGTGGAGTTAAAACGCATGACTGGCATACATTCATTAAGGTAATTATTAGGTATATTTCCAAATTGGTATACATCTTTTTAGTAATTTTTTTCTCTTATTTGGAAATAAATATTAATGATTTTCTTTTTGTTACAGTATGTTCTATGTCTATCTCTATGAGACATCTTTGACAACAACATAAAACACGTTATATTTTATCTTGGAAAATACATGAGGTAAGTAATGAAATTTTATATGGAAAATGTTTCTTCAGTGCTTTGTAGAAGAAATTATTGACATATTGTGTTTTATCTGCAATTTTATATATGTCTTGATATTGTTCAAATATATTATTTTCTTGCATCATTTGTAGGTGGCTTTAATATAAAGAAATCCATAAAGAATATATAAGGTATTGGAAGAGAGAAATTCTATTCTTTTTGGCATAACTTATTGACATATTGTGTTTTATCTGGAATTTTATATATGCCTTGATATTGTTCAAACCTGTTATTTTCTTGCATCATTTGTAGGTGGCTTTGATCTAAAGAAATCCATAAAGAATATATAAGGTATTGGAAGAGATAAATTCCCTGACTAATGTGTGAAATGTAGAAGTATCTACCTCCAACATTTTTCAATGCACAAGAACACTACCTCATACATCAAGTTGAGGAGATTGAATTATGTGGACCAGTACACACAAGGTCGATGTGGAAGGTGGAGAGGAATTTGAACTCATTGAAGGACTTTGTTAGACAAAGAGCATGTCCTGAGGGTTATATGGTGTAGGGATATATGGTATATCAATGCATGGTGTATATTAGTCAATATCTTCCTAAATTAGCAAAAAATACGAATGCACCTTGCATTTGGCATCTCAACTCCATCAACAAATTTGAAGGGGAGGTCCTATTGGGGAAAGGTAGAATGAGGATCGTGAAAGGTAATTAGATGTTGTATATTTAATATATTTTACATTTATTTTTTCAATTTATATTATCATACTCATTTATTTATTTTTATTCCATCAACTATATTAAACTTTGCCAATGATAGCTAATTAATGATATTGAATTGTTATTTTGTCATATAGTTGGTCAAGAGTGGGATTATCTACATTTATACATTGTAAACAATCTTGATTGGATGGAGGATTGGATAGAACGATGTGAAGAATACTATGGTAGGTTATCATGGGAAGGGGTCAGTAAGATGATTAAAACAATGCATCATTATCAACATGAATTTCATGATCTTATGCAAAGGGAAATTGATTTATCCTTTGGTTTAAAAGATAAAAGGGTAAATATATTCACCCACATTTTTATAGTTATTTCCAATTATATCAATGTATTTGGTTTGTTTATTTTTTGAAATATTTATTTACTAATTCCATATTATTTGGCATTTATTAATTTACAATGCATTTTTTACTTGTTTCCCATGTTGCAGTTGAAACACCACAAGGCTATGTGGTGTAATGGTCGTAAATTTCATATCAAAAAGTTGGATGATAAGATGAAAACCTCACATTGTCGGATAAATGCAGTGTTTAAGGTCACTAATGTTTCCTCTAGAAGTGACAGACATCCAGAAGAAATTGAAAGTAGGTACTATGGGTATTTGGAGGATATAATTCAGTGTGATTTTAATTCCTTTAAAACTTTTTTTTTTAGGTCAAATGGTACAAGCTACAGATGCATGAATGTGATCCTGAAAGAAATGTTATTGAGCATGTTAATGGATTTACCATGGTTAATACAAGGGAATTTGAACCTTGTACAGAGCCTTATGTTCTTCCAAGTCAATGTGAGCAAGTATTTTACTCAGAGGTACCAGGTAAAGCAGGTTGGTCATACAATGTTAGATATGATCCAAGAGGAAGACCAATAAAGTATAATCATGTAGAGGAAGAAGATAATATTAAAGAAGAAGATGATGATGCAGATCAAGAGTAGGTGGATGCAGATGTGTCAGTTGAAGAAGCCGAAGAAGTTGATCATCCAAATGTAGCAGACAATGTTCTCATTGATGATATCAATGATGATAGCGAAAATGACATTGATGATGATGTTGATATGAACGATCCTTTCAACATTATCGATTTTGAACTAGAGTATGATACACATGTTGATTTGGATAATGAATAAAATGAATGATATTTAAATGTTGAAATGTACGAGGTATTTGATTATATGTTTTCTATGATTTATTCTATTAATTATATATTTAGTATTTATATGATTTACTGTTTTTTAATTGTTTACTTATACATCTTAATTACGTGTTTTTAAGTTTTATGTCATTTTTATATGTAGTGTGTTACATGTTCTTTATTACGTCAAATTAGGTATGGAGGAATTGAGACTAATGTGCAAGGGGGAATAATTATAGATTCCACCTTCACGTGGTTGCCTATGTTCAGTAGAGAATTAATTACTCTCGAAACCAAGAGAATCTCATTCGGGTTTATTATATACAAATTTGAGAAATTATATGTGAAGGTGAGGTGATGAGCATGTTGAAAAAAATGGAAATATGGTTCCTAGACACAAAACCTTCATAGTTAGAAACAATGCCAAACCATGAAAGAAGTCATGAAAATTGGGCTTGTTGTTGGATTTTACCTTTAAAAATTGTAATTTTCTCTTTTTTTTCCAATTGGCCCCAATGGTCGTTAGATATTTGACCAATAAGTATTGGATGTTAGTTTTTCTACATATAGGCATTGTATATTCTACAAAAAAACATACAAATGTTAATACAATGAAACCATAAAAAAATTAATACAAATGTGTCATATAACTCTAGATACATATCCTCTATAACCCCTATATCGCCCACACTATAATATCTACCACCCTTCATTCTTATGATACACGAGACTTAATAAACTATTAATCCTAGTAACGATAACCTCTATAACATATGATCCCTATAACTCCTAGCCTCTAAAAAATATAACCCCTAAATTCCTAACCCTTGACCTTATAGTCCTTAATCCGTCTTACATACAACAAATATTGCCCTTAATTCATATATATTGTTAATTCTCATAACACCAATGATATCAATAATTATAATTCCTATAAATCCTAATACCTAATAAGTTCAACCCATATCCTCTAAAACACTTCACCTCTACTAGAACTAATACCTATAATCCCTGACACTTGACCATTATAGTCCATAACTGATATAAACCCTAACCATAATATTATATCCATTATAACACTTCATGGTTAACCATTAAAAACCTTAAACATTATAAAATTTAATGTGTAACTCTTATAAAATCTATGAATCCTTAACCTTACAAACCGTATTGTTATAAATACGTAATCATTACAACCCCTAGCCCTTATTATTAGAAATACGTAAAGATTACAACCACTAACCTTCAATTTGTGCTTGTATGGACTGAAATTTGACATGGTTAGACTAGATGCATGCATTGATAGTATGGGAGGGTTTTTGGACTCAAACATAACTCACACAAACAATTCAACAATCAATCAACAATCCTATAGAATAATTAATGTGAATGGGGACAATGTTGAAATTTTTTCAATTTGTGCTTGTATGGATTGAAATTTGACATGTTAGGACAACACACATGCATTTACAGTATGGGAGTGTTTCTGGAATCAAACATGACTCAAACAAACAATTCTAAAATCAAATATTATTTGTTTATTCTATCAAAACCCAAAAATAAGGCATGTACTTGACCCGACTTATAACTAACATGTGAATGGGGCCAACGTTGAATTTTTTTCAATTTGTGCTTGTATGGAATGAAATTTGACATGGTTAGACTAGATGCATATAATGATGGTATATGAGGGTTTCCAGACTAAAAAATGACTCACAAACAATTCAACAATAAAAAAAACAATCCTATAGAATAATTAATGTGAATGGGGCCAATGTGGAAATTTTTCCAATTTGTTTTTGTTTAGACTGAAATTTGACATGGTTAGACTAGATGCATGCATTGACAGTATGGAATGGTTTTTGGACTCAAAAATTACTCACACAAACAATTCAAAAATCAAACAACAAGCCTATAGAATAATTAATGTGAATGGGGCCAATGTTGAAATGTTTTCAATTTGTGCTTTTATGGACTGAAATTTGACATGCTATGACAACACACATGCATTGACGATATCGGAGGGTTTCCAGACTTAAGCATAACTATGTTAGGGTCCTAACCCGCACATAGATAGAACAATATATTTGGATGTAATACAGGTCAATATTAATAAGGCCTTTCAATAAAATAGAATAAGGCGAATGTAAGAATACCTAATAGAAGCTTCCTCTTCTAGAAGGATCTTCCTCTAGATGCTTCTTGTTAGAATAAATAGGAGTCAAGGGTATGAGAACCCCGACTTGGATATTATTGTAATATAGCTCTGCTCAATTGGAGGTTTCCCCCTCGAAGAGGCCCGTGAACATTGCTTTCAGATTCAAAGTGATATTTATGTTATTATTCTCTTATCATTTCAGTGCTATTGTTGTGAATGTTCTGGTTATATTGTTGTTATTTTTCCATTTCTAGCATTTTATTTCTTTTCTGCATACATTTTATATCTAGTATATTACAAGTGGTATCAGATCACTTTCCTCAACATAAAGTGTTGGTTAAATTTTTTTTCAGGGTAGAGACGTATTTCGGCGTCTTTAAGCCATAGAGATCTTTCATTACATGCATAAACCCGTGGTTGAGGGATTCATACACGCAGGAAATACAAGTGGTACTTAAGCACACATCTGTTGGCCACCCTTGTAACCCATGTCGGTACCCCTTCGAGTGGTAGTGCATCATACATCACCTGTGTATGGATCGACCTAGATTACCTGAAGCCCTCTTTAGATAAACCGATCAGCCGCCTGACTACTATAATGTCACCGAGGACAACACTCAGGAAGATACTCTCTAGTACCTGGGTAGTCGGGTAGTATGGATAAGGGTACAGTCTATCCTCTTTAGTTAGTGCCCTGAGATATTGGGTCGAGTACTACTATTGGACCCCGCACGTATATCAGAGAGCTATATCACAGGGAAAACCCTTGTCTGTAGAACCCTTGAATACCTAACCCTTGGGGACAGAAACATAAACAAATTAAAATAGACAAGATTGATTGTTGCACAACTATGTTCAGGTTGCCAAGTAAATACACATTTCTTTCTGGTTAAGCATTTAGGCATTTCCTCTCTGCAGTATTCTTTAGACAAGAGTATAACTCAGTCTGGAAATTTTTTCACCATTATTTGAGACCTATTCCATTGGATTCATCTCTTCGCTCCTATCACATTCATCCATATCATTTTTCAGCAAAATTTTTGACCTTCGCCCGCTCCTTTTTAGTTCCCCCATCCTCATGGCCCATACCCGTAGCCAAGACTTGGAAGCTCACTTCAACACCTTGAAATTTGGTCTCATCGAAACCCAACAAGAAGTGAAACAACTCAGTGCGAATGTTGCAGCCATCAATACAACCATGCAGTCCTCAATGCAGGAAATAAAACAAGACCTCACCACCCAACTTGAATCAGTGTTTTCGGTACTCTGCACCAAACTGCATATCCCTACAAATATCCCTTCCTCTTCCTCACCTCCACATCCTCAAGGTGACCATTCCTCTCATTCCAATAACTTTCATAACCATCACTTTCAACGTGATCTACGCCTTCCGCGAGTGGATGTGACCAAATTTGATGGCTCGGATCCCACTGGTTGGGTAACCCAAATGGAACATTATTTCTCTTTATACGACATTACAGATGACATGGCCAAACTTCGGTATGTTTTTCTCTATCTAGATCAAGAACGGTGGCAATGGTGGCAATGGAGAAAAACTTCTCGTCAAGGGTATATTTCTTAGACACACTTTGTTGTAGAGATTTATGAATGCTTTGACACTGACACCAACCATTTGGGCCATTTGACAAAGTTGAAACAATTAGGAACAGTGGAAGACTTTATAGCTTCCTTTGAGCACCTGGATTTTAGAACAGAGTGCATGTCTGATGCCTTTTTCTGAGAGTGTTTTATCAGTGGCCTCAAGAATGAGATTCGGGCCCATGTCCTCATGGCTCGGCCTCAGAGTTGGTTTGAGGCTACTAAAAGATCTAAAGAAGCACAATAGGTGGTATCCTCTCAAAACCAAAAACCCTCCTTTATCCCTCACCCTAAACTAGTAAATCCCACTACTCCCTCTGCTCCACTAAAGATCCAAAAATTGACCAGGGTTGAAATGGATGAATGCCAACTCAAAGGTCTTTGTTATAACTGTGATGAAAAATATTTCTTGGGCCACAAGTGTAAAGAAAAAAATCTTTTTATGGCCATCTCCGAGGATATTTCAGAAGAGGATATAGAAACTCCCCTTGTGTCTGAGTCACCTAAATCCATTGACATAACCCCTCCCTCAAACCCTCCAGAAGTAGAACCGGGCATTTCCCTCAATGCTCTCACTAGCTTCTCTGCTCCCCAAACCCTCAAGCTAATCGGTTACATCAAGCATCAGAATTTCATTATTCTGGTTGATAGTGGCAGCACCCATAATTTTATTCATCGCCGCATTGCCTAAGAAACTTATTGCTACATCCATGCTGTCAATAATTTACAAATCATGATTGCCAATGGTGGTTCCATGAAATGTGGAGGGCATTGTGAAAATATGTGTATCCAAATTGGTGACTACCACCTGAAATCCCATATGTTTGCTATCGACATGGGAGGTTGTGACATTGTGTTGCGTGCAGATTGGATAAGGAATTTGGGTCCCATTCTCATGGATTTTACAGACTTAAGCATGTAATTCAACCACTAGGGACACCAATATAGGTTCCAAGGCATCAACTCCAGTTCACCTAAGATCATTAGTTCCTATCGCATGGAAAAACTGCTCAAAAAGGGTCATTCTGGTGTTATCGCCCAACTCCATGCCATACAAGCAATAGAGACACCCTCGGTCCCATAAGACCTCCAAGCCATCCTTTCTAAACATCAATTGGTATTTTCCACCCCCCAAGGACTCCCCCCTTCCCATGGTTTTCATTATCATTCCATTCCCCTTGTACCCGGAAGCCTTCCTCCCAATATTCGTTCGTATCATCACCCCTTTTCCCAAAAAACTGAAATTGAGAAAATGGTCTAGGAACTCCTTAATGTAGACATTATCCGCCCTAGTATGAGCCCCTACTCTTCTCTTGCAGTCATGGTCCTAAATAAATAAGGTTCTTGGTGAATGTGTCCTGACTTTTGTGCCCTCAAAAAACTTACCATCAAAGAAAAATTCCCCATTCCTGTCATTGATGACCTCCTAGATGAATTGAGTGGTGCCCAATTCTTCACTAAACTAGATCTTCATTCAGGCTACCACCAGATACATATGAAAGAGGCATACATTCCCAAGACTTGATTTAGAACTCACGAGGGCCACTACGAGTTTTTGGTCATTCCCTTTCGCTTTTGTAATGCCCCCTCCACCTTCCAAAGCCTCATGAATCATGTATTTAGTCCTTTTCTCTGCCATTTAATCTTAGTTTTCTTTGATGATATCCTCATCTATGTAAAAACCTGGACAGACCATCTTTCTCATGTGGATCGAGTTCTCCATCTACTCTCTCAGCACCAACTTTTCCTAAAACAGTCTAAATGTGCTTTTGGCGCCTCAAAAGTAGAATACTTGGGTCATCTGGTTGGCAAGGATGGCATCAAGGTGGATCCTAAAAATATTGAATTTATGCAAGATTGGGCTCACCCAAAGACTCTTAAGAGCTTGCGTGGATTTATGGGCTTAACAGGGTATTATCGCAAGTTTGTTAAGAATTATGGGAAGATTGCAACACTTCTCACTGCTCTCCTAAAAAATAACTCTTTCACTTGGACTCCAGCCACTGCTCAAGATTTTCACACCTTGAATATGGCCATGTGCACCACTCCAGTCCTCTCCCTTCCCGATTTCACAAAGACCTTTGTGTTGGAATGTGATGCCTGAGGGAAAGGAATTGGTGTTGTCCTTATGCAAGAGCGTCGACCTTTGGCCTTTACCAGTAAGCAACTATCTAAAAGAAATCTGGGAAAATCCATCTATGAAAAGGAAATGTTGGCTATTCTACATGTCGTTGATCTGTGATGCCCTTATATATTGGGAAAACATTTCCAAATTAAGACAGACCATCAAAGCCTCAAGTATTTTCTGGAACAACGCATTTCCTCCCTAGAACAACAAAAATGGGTGACTAAGCTCTTTGGATATGATTATGAGATCATTTCCAAGAAAGGCAAAGACAATGTGGTTGTAGATGCACTTTCCCACAAATATGAAGATGAAGGATCCCTTTTTTCTCTTTCATTCATTATCCCAGATTGGCTCCAAGACATTCGCCAGGAATGGCTACAAGATCCCAAAAGTTCACAGCTGATCCAACAATTGTAGTCCAATTCTACAGCTTCCCCAGGGTACTCTTGGCTCCATGATGAACTTCAATACAAAGGCCGTTTGTATTTAAGTAAACAATCAAAGCTTAAATCCACGGTACTTTCTAAGCTTCATGCTACACCCACAACAAGGCACTCCGGGTTCACCAAAACCTATGACAGGGTCAAACGTTCCTTTTTTATGGGATGGTATGAAACATGACATTCATAATTTTGTCGCTGAATGTGATGTATGTCAACACAATAAGGGAGAAACAGTCAAATATTTGGGCACACTACAACTGCTCCCAATTCCACCTACTATTTAGAAGGATATCTCTATGGATTTTATTACTGGCTTACCCAAATCGAGAAATAAATCAGTCATCAAGGTGGTTGTTGATCGCCTTTCCAAGTATGCTCATTTATTCACCCTTCAACACCCATTTACAACATCCACGGTGGCTCAAATCTTCATGGATCAGGTCTTCAAGCTTCATGGCATGCCACACTCTATTGTTTATGATCGTGACCCAACTTTCATAAGAAATCTTTGGCAAGAATTTTTCAAGATATAAGGCACTGAATTGCATCTCAGCACAACTTATCATCCCCAGACTGATGGCCAAACGGAAGTTGTCAACAAGTGCTTGGAAACATATTTGAGGTGTTTTTCCTCAGAAAAGAAAAATCAGTGGGCTCAATGGTTACACCTAGCTAAATGGTAGTACAACACTTCATACCATACAACTACACACATGACTCCTTTTGAAGCAGTATATGGACAGAAGCCACCTTCAGTTCTCTCATACTTACCAGGTGCCTCGAAGGTCCAGGCGGTTGGCCTAACACTTACAGCTCGAGAGTCTATTCTTCGTACACTCAAAGAGAATTTGGTCATGGAACAGAATCACATGAAGCAACAAGAATATCAAGGTTGCTCTAGACATCAATTTGCAGAAGGGGATCAAGTGTTTATTCGACTGCAACCTTACAAGCAAACTTCCCTCAAGGCCGAGCATTGTCAGAAGTTAGTGCCCAAATTTTATGGTCCTTATCCCATTCTCAAGCGTGTGGGACAAGTAGCCTATCAATTATCTTTTCCCAGCCATTCGAAGCTACATCCTATTTTTCATGTTCCATTCTTAAAGAAGGTGGTTGGAGCTAAGTGCCAAATTCAAACCAACCTTCCAAAGTTAGTTGAAGAAGGATCCATTTGGCTACAGCCAGAAGTATTTTTGGACCAGCGTGAGCATCGCCTATGTCAGAGAACCATCAAGGAAGTGCTAGTCCAGTAGAAAGATACAGCTCCAGTAGATGCCACTTGGGAACCAGCTACCATTCTGCAACAATTTCCTCATCTCAAGCCTTGAGGACAAGCCTATTTTTAAGGGGGCGGACATGTTAGGGTCCTAACCCGCACATAGGTAGAACAATATATTCAGATGTAATAAAGGTCAATATTAATAAGGCCTTTCAATAAAATAGAATAAGGCAGATGTAAGAAGACCAATAGAAGATTTTGCTTCTAGAAGGATCTTCCTCTAGATGCTTCTTTTTAGTATAAATAAGAGTCGAGGGTATGAGAACCCCAGCTTGGATATTATTTTAATAGAGCTCTACTCAACTAGAGGTTTCCCCCTCAAAGAGGCCCGTGAACATTGCTTTCAGATTCAAAGTTATATTTATGTTATTATTCTCTTATCATTTCAGTGCTATCGTGGTGAATGTTGTGGTTATATCGTTGTTATTCTGCCATTTCTAGCATTTTATTTTTGTTTTGCATACATTTTATATCTAGTATATTACAGACTCGAAAAAACAATAATACAATCAAATATTATTTATTTATTCTATCCAAACCCAAAAATAAGGTGTGCATGCTCATGTACTTGACCCCGCTTATAACTGACATGTGAATGGCACCAACGCTGAAATTTTTTCAATTTGTGCTTGCATGGATTGAAATTTGACATGGTTAGATGAGACACATACAATAAATGTATGGGAGGGTTTTCAGACTCAATCATGACTCACACAAAAAATTCGACAATCAAACAACAATACTATAAAATAATTAATGTGAATGGGGCCAATGTTGAAAGTTTTCCAATTTGTGCTTGTATGGACTGATATTTGACGTGCTAGGACAAAACACATGGATTGAAGGTATGGGAGGGATTCTGGACTCAAACATGACTCAAAAAAATAATTTTAAAATCAATTTTTCTTTGGTTATTCTATAAAAACCCAAAAATAAGGCGCACCTTCTCATGTACTTGACCCCGCTTATAACTGACACATGAATGGGGCAAATTTTTTCAATTTGTTCTTGTATGGAATGAAATTTGACATGGTTAGACTAGACACATACAATGACAATATGGGAGGGTTTCCAAACTCAAACATGATTCACACAAACAATTCAACAATCAAACAACAAGCCTATAGAATAATTAATGTGAATGGGGCCAATGTTGACGATATGGGACGGTTTCCGGACTCAAACATGACTCAAACAAACAATTTGAGAATAAAATATTCTTTGGTTATTCTATCAAACCCAAAAATTAGGGCACTCCTACTTGTATGGACTGAAATTTGACATGGTTTTGGGTAGTAATCCTTTTTAGGTGACAACAACAGCTCCTTTTGTGGGATGGCTCTGCCTTGTAAGGTTCAAAGAACTAGACTCTAGGGTGAGTAAACCAATGCCTTAAAAATTGTACTTTGGATTCAAAACTTTGCTTCTTATTATATTTTGTGTTTTATGACAACATAATATAATCTTGTTGGAAATAATTCTAAAAATAAACTAAATGCTAGAAATATTAAAAGAAAATGTAGGGAATTGACTAAGAAAAATGGACAACCTACCCACCTAACCTAACTGGCAAGTGGGTCAACTAGGTTACATGGAATCTCCAATGGAATCATGTATGAAATTTGATAAGGCTATGAGAACCATGCATGAAGAGGGTTGATGGGATGCTAGATTTCATTAGAGTTTGGAAGGTAAAAAATTACCCATTTCCTATATGTTCTTTGTTGTTCTTATTTTTGGTAAACTTTCACCATCCATGCTATAATTCGATCTTCATGAAGAACAAATTATTCATGGCCTTTGGACTCAACATTATGTGTAGAAAAAAAATTATATTTATCTTTGAATTTCAAATTATATTCACTTTTCATTGGATGCTCAAATGTAAGATCAACCCTTCTCTTCTCTCCATTGCCACTGTTATCAATGTTGCCATTAAATTCCAAGCTTGGATATTGAGGTGCTCATGGAATTTTTGTTGCATTCCTAGCTTCATATTCAAGGTATCATCCATGTTATCTATGATATATGCATGCCTTATTCTCCCTTTCCATTGTTTCTATATTGTAAATATAAATGAAACCAACACATATAAATGACATGTACTTGAAACCAACACATATGAATGACATGTGAATGGAGCCAACGTTGAATTTTTTTAAGTTTTTGCTTGTATAGACTGAAATTTGACATGGTTAGAATAGACACATGCAATGATGGTATTGGAGGGTTTCCAGACTCAAACATGACTCACACAAACAATTT
>JZKD02S1718960.1:9324-64440 GCA_000966675.3 Picea glauca
CTATCCTAAGTTGTTTTTAAAAAGAACTTCTTGCATCTTGTTGAGAAAGTAGAGACATTGTAATATGGCATTACCATATTACAATGTAATATGGTAATACCATATCTCGTGTATTGCTTTTTTTAAACTTAAAGGATGCGTCGCAATGTCGACGATAGTTCGTCGAAAGACAATTTTTATTTTGAACAACCGTGGCAATAGAGACGAAACTTCATCGCAATTTGCCTTGGTTTTTTATCGCACATACAACATCTACATCGTAAGTTTGGTCTTGGCATAAACTTTCGTCACTATTGCCATGCTTTTTCATTGCAATTTGCCATGGTTTTGCATCGCACATACAACATTTGCATCGTAATTTTTTGTCTTGGCATAAATTTTCGTCGCAATTTCCACGCTTTTACGTCGCAACTTTCCACAATGTTTTTTACATTGCCATGGTTTTTCGTCGTAATTGCGACAAAGTTTTGTCGTAATTTCGACGATGCATAGGGATAACCAATATTGATGGTGATGACACGTGGAGAGCTAATTTTGTCACTGCTTCCATGAACACCTAGTTCATGGATATAGCGATGAAAAAATAGCGACGGAAAAAAGTCTTAGCTTTCGTGGAAATTGCGACGGATAAGTGTGGTAATAGCAACGAAAAACCATTGCAAATTTGGTCATATGTACTAGTGGATATACACTAAAATAGTGATGGAGCTTTGGGAAAAGTGATTCTCTAGACTTTGACCATGTGGATCGAGGGTAATCTTTATAGATCTCAACTCAAATTCCCTTGTTTATCTCTCTCTTGAAAAAGATCTCGAGCATCCATCAAGAATGTGTGTGGAGGTAGCCTATGAATATCAAGACCAACTAGACAAAGCAATGAAGAGGTTATGGAATACCAATATGCATCCACCCTATGTTTTTTCTATTGTGTAGAGGAAATGATTTCTAAATATGGATACCTAAGGTGGCCACATTGAGAGTTAGTCATCCTTCAAGCTTGTGCTTTATCTTCACTACTTAGAACATCACCAAAATAATAAGTGGGACAATGGAAAATAGGAATGATGTCTTGAGGCACTAAACTCTTCACATGAATTTGTTTAGACAATATCAAGACAAGTACCCTTTTTAATGGGCTACAATTTGCTAGTGGAAGGTATAATCCACAATTCTTGAAGAGAGTAGGTGTGACCAATAAATGAAAGAATTTGATCTCTATACAAATGTTTTGAAACTAAAGTTAAACCACTACCACTCAAAAGTGGTGAGAATCTCATAACCCTTATTAATTAAATATAAATTATGTTGTTGATATCAAATTAAAACATGGTCTAGAAAGTAATACCACATAATATAAATACGATGTGACAATCTTAATTCTCTTTTTTCCAAAAGAAAATTTCACATTATATTAAGCATAATATAATTTTTTACATGTGTCTTATCCACATTGGCTATGGCAAAAAAACCAGTACTATCCAAGAAGGAAAACATAGAGTAATAGTCTAATAAAGAGGCAAAAATGCCAAAGCTGGAAAACATATAAACAACTACACATAGTCGAGAAGAAACTGGAAGCTTAATATGCACCAGTTCCAGTCCAAAAGAGACTAAAGACAGAGAAAAGCTAAATGACCATCAGTATAGAAGCTAAAGAGATATGAACTGAGGTGGGCCCTCATGTCCATCCATCCATAAGGCATATGCTATTCTCCCACGACAACAGTGAAGGGCCTTTTTTGATTGACTATCCGCTTCATTGCTCGCCTCCCTGTAAATATGCACAAAAGTAATAGTTCTAAAAAGAGGATATAAATCAACTATTCTTTCCTTCCACGCATCTAGAGATTTTCCACCCTGAGGTCACCTTTCTTGTTGAGCCAATCTATCACGATCTTGGAGTCTCCCATAACAAGTGACTCGAAAACTAAAAATCTAACAGTAAGCATTAAAGTAGCCCATTATCCCATGAGCTCAGCTCTGGTGTTGGTTCCTTTCCCACAATTCATGATCCACCTGTAATCTCTGTGAGCATCCAGTTTTAAGACGCTCCCTACTCCACTTAAGAGACCTTGTTGTTGAGATGCACCGTCAAACCAAGCCAATGTTTTGTCTGCTGGGTAGATAGGTGCAAGAGATTGAGAGATATTTCCTTTATGAATATTCAAGGGGATCCCCATAGCGCTACCGGATAGGTAAACAATTATTTTCACTGATGGAATCAAATCTTCAAAAGTTGCCTTGTTCCTATCGATCCAGATAAACCAACAGACATAAGCTGGAAGAATTCTCAAGTTTGTGTTATGGATGGTCCAGTTTCTAAATGATTCCGACACTATAATACCATTCCATCTGTAGACAAGTTTTAAATCCTTTTGGAGCTCCTCCCATACAAATCGCGTAAAGGAACAATTTATGAAAAGATGTTTGGTAGATTCTCTAGCTTTTCTACATAAAATACAGATACTTGGGCCCTTCCATCGTCGCTTTTGAATATTTTTCCATGATAAGATCTTGTTTTCTGCTAGGATCCAAAAAAATAATTGAATCTTCAGGGGACACTCCCATTTCCATAAGTTTCTCCACCATCCTCCGAGCTTTGTTTTCCACAGAGAATTGGAAAGTGCTTCATAGATATTTTTTACAGAGATGTTACCTGATTTGTCTCCACCAACCCAAATCAGTTCATCCTGATTTTCACCTAAAGAAATTCCAGACTCAATCAGTGAATTTTTGTAGCAGTCCCACTCCACCGCAAGCAAATCAGTCAGCTCCAACTTTGCGCTCGTAATCCAACTAGTACCTATTGCTGCTCCAATAAAATGTCGGCTCGCTTGAAATAAGTAGTGAATTCATTTTTGATTGAGGCAATGCACTAGTTCCTATGATAAAAGAGCTTCCTTTCCCATACCTAAAATCATGTCCCTCCCCACGATAATCGAGAGGCCATAACTTGGTTTCCAAGCCAACCAAAGGAGAATTAATGGAAAAGTGTTACACAAAATTTTCCATGTCTAAGAGCCAAAATGAGGAGCCGAGTCCGTTGATCTGAGCCAAGTCCAAACTGGAACGTGAGGGAAATATTTATCCTTTAAAACACTTTGCCATATCCCTTGCTTCATTAAATCTCTCCACAAAGAATTAGTTGCAAGTGATCTGTAGAAAAGAAGGATATTGCACAGCCCCTAGCCACCATAAATTTTTGGTCTAGCAATTGTCAACCAACTACTAAGGTGGTACTTCCTTTTGTGATTAATGTTGGATGGAGAAATTCAAAACACAGCTTATGGATAGAGTGGATAATAGATATCGG
This sequence comes from Picea glauca, assembly GCA_000966675.3. NCBI lineage: Eukaryota > Viridiplantae > Streptophyta > Pinopsida > Pinales > Pinaceae > Picea > Picea glauca. The sequence continues at coordinate 12,638 of JZKD02S1718960.1, forward strand.
GACATGTGCAAGAGCCAACTGGTAAACCAGTTGTCCCTCCAGGACAACCTTTATCAACACTAAGTGACCACCTAGAGACAACCACTTATTACTCCAATGAGAAATCCTTGATTCATATTTATCTATAAGCCATTGCCAATCCGCTTCTTTATAGATGTTAGGTTTTAACTAGTAACCCAAATATTTAAAGTCAGATGCCAGATCCTTACAGTGAAAGTGAAGATTATCCTTAATATAATTGAGATCTTCCATATGGACCTCCGAATGGAGAATGACTGATTTCTATGCATTAATAATCATACTCGACGTGCAACAAAAGTTTTTAAGAATGTCCTATATTACCTCCCATTCAGTGAGATTCTCTCTAGTCATGATCAAGATATCATCGACGAAGAGGAGATGGAGAATTCTAATCATCCTAGATACCTTTATGCCCTAGATATAGCCCTCCTGTTTTTATTTCTTGAGTTCCAGGCTAAGACCTTCCATAACCATTATAAAAAGGAGGGGAGACATTGGGCATCCTTGTCTGAGCCCCCTACTTCTTTTAAAAATGTTTGTTGGTTCTCCATTTATCAAGATGGCATAATTAGTTGACGTAAAATAGGCCATAATATAGTTGGTCGTTTGAAGGCCAAAACCACTTTGAAGCAGGAGAAGCCTCAAAAAGTCCCAATCTGTGCAATCATATGCCTTTTTTAGATCGAGTTTTAGAATTATAGCTTGTAATTTTTTACTTTTGATGCTATGTAAACATTCTTGTGTTGTCCCGATCGCATCAAGGATTTTCCTACCTTTTAGGAATCCCAACTGCTTAGCTGATAAGGATCATGATAAAATAGGTCTAATTCTCTTGGCTATCACTTTGGCTATAATCTTGTAGCATAGATTGTAGAGAGAGATCGACCTAAAATCACTGAACACTGTAGGATTGTTACCTTTTGGGATCAAGGTAGTAAAAGTGGATTTTATCGAATTGTTTACCTTTCCTTCAATTCTAGATTCCTCCACCATGTCTACAAGGTCTTGTCCAACAAGCTCGAAGAAGGAGAGGAAAAACTCCACGGTCCAACCATCGGGTCCAGGGCTTTTATCCTTTGTAAATCCCTTGGGAATACTTAGAATTTTGTCCTTTGTGACACCCTATTCAAGGAGTCTTTGTTCATCCTTTTGAACAATGGTTGGGTGCAATCTAACTGTATTGATCTGACCCACAATAGAATTTTGACTAGTGTCATTGAAAAAGGATTTGAAAAACTTGGTAGATTTCGACTTGATGGCTTCCTTCCCTGTATGTGGAACTCCTACCTCATCATCAATCTCCCATATGAATTTTTTATTACGCTTGTAGCTCGCAAAACTGTGAAAGAAATTCATGTTCTTGTCGCCTTCTTGGATCTATATCACTCTACATTTCTGGAGCCAAAAATCTTCCTCTGCCAGCACGAGTCTCTTCCTCTCTCTTTATAGATTAAAGACTAGTTGATCAGTCAATTCCTTTGCATTTTATTTAAACATTTGTTCATATTTTAACACAAGATTTTCCTCAATCAATTTAAGGTTCCTCCCATCCTGGATATGTTTTTCCTTGGCCCAAGATTTTACACGACCTTTTAGAGATGTGAGATTTTCCACCAATCTCCTTTGTGAACCTAGAATGGAAGCGAAACCTAGATCCAACCAAACCTCCCTTACCATCAGTCCAAAAGAATCCTTTCTGATCCAAACCGGGTTGAGTTTAAAAGGATGTTCCACCCTCAGATACCCTAGACCAAGCTCGAAAAACACTGGAGCATGATCTGAAAGAAAGGGATAATGAACCCAAGACCTAAACCTTTGATAATAAGTCAATAGTTCCTCTGCAATAAGAACTCTGTCAAGTCTTTTTGAAATACTATCAATCCCTACCCGATCGTTCCTCCAAGTCAGCACAATTTCTGACGGATGAACATCAACAAACGAGTTTTTCATGATAAGTGATTTGAAAAAGCCCGCCAAAGGATATTATAATGCTCTCTGTCCCCAAATTTCCTCCGGAGAAGTAGTAAAATTAAAATCACCCGCTATGATGATATCCTTTTGAGAAAGGATTCATGTTGCTTCCATAGATGTCCAAAAAAATTTCCTATCCTGACAAGGGCTGTAGGCATTCAAAAGCGATAGCTTTCTTTTGCCTACTAAGGAAATACCTGACAATAGAATGCCACCCGAACTTAGAAAAGGGTCAAAAGAAAATAAATTCGGATCCCAAGACACAAGTAAACCACCTAAAGTCCCCACAGAACTCACAACACAAGTCATCCAGTCAGGTCTTAATTTATACATAAAACTTCTTTCCTTTTCTGCTGACACCACGGTCTCCTTTAAGAAAATTATGCTCAGAGAAGAATTATTCAAGAGTTTACGCATAGAGGTTTGTTTCAGGGGTCCTCCAACCCCTCTAATATTGAGATTTACTAAGATCATATCTTAGCCCTTGATAGGGATTTTAATCCTCTAAGCGCCCCAAGATCAGTATTTGTAGCAGTAGGGAAAGGTTTGGAAGAAGAACCCGCCTTCCTATGGGAACTTTGATTTTTAATAGGTGAGGCTTCGTACCCCAATCCCCTAGACCATGCAGGGTCACTACCAGAGCTGCAACCCTTCTCAACACAGTCCAAAGAAGTACTAGCAGAATCCAACCTCTCAACATGAGCAGTACCTAGGAAAGTAGGTAATGGAATAGGATTAGTGGGTCTATTCCCAGCAGGAATAAGGTCAGTTAATAGACTATCCAAAGCACTGTCACTTAGTTCATGTTTAGTATAACAAGAGACAAAGGTAACCTCAGAAGCAGGGCCAGGTTGACTAGTAGAAGGATCAGTGGCCTCTAACGAAGGGGAAGTTGGTGGGTTAATAGGAGTGGTAACCCCAGTGCCTAGATCAGAGTCAGGAAGAGGATTAAGACAAACAGAAGCTGGCGTCGTCCCTTTAGAATGGCCAGGAAATAAAATATTATTCAAGTAGTCCCTTTCCCATACTGATAATGAAGAGTAAATATTAGGACAAAAGTTCTTTAACTTACCTATAAAAGTCGCTTCCATAGGAGTAGGATTGTCCACTATGCAGAGGCCTGGGAAATCCATATGAACTCCATCATTCTCCAATGGCATGACGTTGTCACCAAGTGAGTCACCATATAAATCTTCCTCTGGTAAAGAGCCAAAAACCTTTGTAAACTCCTTTCGTAGATGACCAGTTCTTATACAAAGGGTGCAGCTGAAAGGCAACCCCAGGTAGTCCAAATGCTGTGTGAATAGAAGGTCCCTCCATTCTATTTCCAATACTTCCAGAAGACCGCCATGAATGTCTATTTCAACTAGGGTTTTTTCCACACACTTATTCGTTGATGACAGATCATTTTATTCTAGTTTTAGAAATGGGCCAATGGAGTTCTCGACTACTTCCAATGCTTTTCTATTCCATATTTGTAGTGGGAGACTCGGCATAATCACCCAGATGTGCCTTAAACTGAAGTATTTAGTGACCAGGTTAAAACACCAACGTTTTAACATTAGGCTACCCCCATCAAAACTCCATAAAGTTTTTAAAACTAGTTTAGAGTCTTCCAGACTTTTGAACACGAAACCCGACCACCCTCTAGGAAAAGATAGCAACTCTGACGAGTAACCCAACAATGGGAGCCAATTTTGTTTCACCCATTCCTCCATGGGAGTGCTGCACCTCGACCGATAGGCCAGTCTACCTACTAAATCATAGAGAGACAAGGTGCACAATTCCTCCAGTCCAATATCCATACCTAGTACTATCTTCCTCTTAGAACACTTCAGCTTCCAAACCTTGACAGGGTAGGTAGAAGGGTTCTTCAAAACTTTCTGACCATCTATACTACCTAGTAGCTCTACAGCAGACTAAGAAAAGGACGCGTGATCTTTTAGTCAGCCCCCTGGAACCTGTTCTTTTACAGATGGACGTGAAGCAATCTCAATTCTCTTATATCTAGATGTAAAAAAAATCTTGATTCACCTCTTACTAAAAGGTGTTGAAAGCCATACTTCTTTTCGGAGATGTTGAAATCCATGGAACCTATGAATGTCAAAAATATTCTGAATTTCCATGAATCTAATTAACCGTAGTTTAGATCAAACCTTGAATGAGTTGATAGTGGACACCATGTGTGTATTCCACACTTCTGCATTTAAATTGTCTATACATACCCATGGCCTTTGTGGAATAATAACACACTAGTGATGCCACGATATCCATGATGCCCCACAAAACAAAACAAGGCATCACATACATCCTTAGCATATCTTCTATTACTTGGTTCACCCTCTCTTTCTGCCCATCAGACTCAGGATGATAGGTTGTGATGAAGTTCAGATTGGTTCCAAACCCTTTGAATAACCCTTTCCAGAATTTTGAGGTGAATTTTGGATCTCTGTCAAACACAATTATTCTGGGAATACCGTGCAATCATGCTACTTCCCTCATATAGATATTGACAACATTAGTTGCCTTATGAGTAGTCTTCAATGGAATAAAATGGGCATATTTTGTAAGATTATCCACCACCACCATGATAGAATCATGTTGCTTATTTGTTCTGGGTAATCCTGTGATGAAATCCATTGTCACCACTTCCCACTTCCACTCAGGAATGGGTAAAGGCTGTAGCAACCCTGCTGAGTTCCTATTCTCATCTTTGACCTTCTGTCACTCCATACATCTGGTGATGTATTATGCAATCTCCTTCTTCATGCCTAGACAAAAGTAATGGCTCTTGACTGCTGCCACTGTTTTCTGATATCCAGGGTGCCCAACATAAGGCACATTATGCATTTCTTTCAAGATCATAATTCTCAATTCCTGGAATTTAGGTACATAAATTATGTTTTTGTACAGGAGTGTTCCAACAACCTCCAATTTATAATATTCCACTTTCTATAGCATCTTACCTTGCTGTAGCTTTGCTACCAATTCCATGTATTGAAAATATGAATTTACATCTCCAAAATTCTTCCTTTAATATCAATTTGATACATGCTAATGGTCGTAGCATGTAGTTCATGCACTCTCCTGCTGAGTGCATCAACCACTTTGTTCTCCTTTCCTTTGATATGCTTGATATCAAAGTCGTACCCACAAAGGAATTCCAACCATCTACTTTGCCTAGAATTCAAGGTTGGCTGATCAAACAAATACTTCAGACCGTTATGGTCTATCCTTAGTTCAAACTTCCTTCCCATGAGGTAGTTCCTCCATTTCCTCAGAGCGTGCACTATGGATGCCAACTCCAAATCATGAGTTGCATAGTTCTTTTCATGCTCTTTCAATATTCTGGACTCATAACATATTACAACCCCATTATGACTAAGGACTCCTCCCAATCCTTCTTTTCATGCATCTGTACACACTAAAAAATCTTCATTCGGGTATGCAATCCTTAGGATCAGAGCACTGGTTAACAACTGCTTCAATTGTTGGAAGCTTCTCTCACATTTTTCTATCCATTGAAATTTCTTCTCCTTCCTTTGCAAGGAAGTGATGGGGTGAGCTATCCTTGAGAACCCTGCAATGAACCTTCTGTAATAGCTAGCTAGACCCATAAAGGATCTGAATTATGTCACATTCTTCGGCACTGACCATTCTTTGATGGATTTTATCTTCTCAGGATCCACGACTATCCCATCCTTTGAAATGATATGCCCCAAGTAATGGATCTGCTTTTGATAAAATGAGCACTTGATCAATTTGGCATACAATTGGTGCTCTCTTAGCACCTACAACACCATCTTTAGATGATGTTCATGCTCTTCCTATGACTTGGAATAGACCAGGATGTCATCCAAAAAGACTATGACAAACTTATCTAGATATTCCCTGAATACACCATTCATTAGGCACATGAGAAAACTGGGTGCATTTGATAACCCAAATGTCACCACTGTGAATTCATAATGACCATACCTTGTTCTGAAGGTGGTCTTGTTGATGTCTTCATCCTTTATCCTTACTTGGTGATACCCTAACCTGAGATATATTTTTGAAAATATCTTGGCATCCTTCAACTGATCAAAGAGATCATCGATCCTCGACAAAGGATACTTGTTCTTAATAGTCACTTTGTTAAACTGTTTAAATCGATGCACAATCTCAATGCCTCATCTTTCTTCTTCACGAATAGGACCAGGGCACCCCAAGGTGACACACTTGGGTGTATATAACCTTTAGTCATAAGTTCTTCAAGATGAAATTGCAGTTCTTTCAGCTCTGGTGTACTCATTCTGTAAGGAGTTTTTGACACTAGAGCTTCTCCAGGCATCAGGTTTATAGAGAAATCAATATCTCTCTTCAGGGGTAGTCTAGGTGACTCCTGGAATACATCTTAAAAATATTTTAATACTGCATGGTCTTCAATATCTAACATCTTATCCTCAGGTGCTTCTTCCATATGAGCTACAAATAATTGGCAGCCTTTCCTGTAGCACATCTTCAGCTACATTGCTGAGATTTCTCTGATAGCAACTACTCTGGGAATTCCTTGGACTTTCCTTGGGTTTCCTTCCTCATTCAGGCAAGTGAATGCCTTGTTATGACAGTCTAAGATGGCATGGTGTTGTTCCAACCAATCCATCCCAATTAGACAGTCATAGGAACCTAAAGGTAAGATGTTAAATTCATCTCTTGTGCTCAGTCCATTCATGTCCACTGGACATGACTTAACCAACTCGACAACCTTTCTCTTGGCTCATGTAGCCAGCTACACTAACCAATATTTTCCATGCTTGATTCTTGGAAAATGAAAACTTTCCACCATTCGAGGATCTATATAGCTATGACTAGCCCTTGAATCAATTAAAATAGTAAAGGCAAGGTTATTGATCATACCTCAACTTCAATCATGTGTGATTGAAAGTCAGCTTGTTTGTTGTCTAGGGCTGCATAGATCCTTGGTATTCTACTGCCCATGTCCTCCACTATTTCAACTTGTTGAACATTGTAGACAACTCTCACTTTGCCATTTTTTTGGTGATAATCTCTGTACTTGTGGTTTCCCTGACAACCCCAACATTGAATGGGCGCCTGCCTTGGAATTTGTCCCCCTACTTCAGCCATTCTCTGCTCTCTAAAAGATGGTTTTCCTTGAGGACTGTTTCTGAAAAAGGGAGGTTTGTTTCCCTTCTGCCTTTGCTCTTTCTTGATCCTCTTCTTTTCATCCCAAGCTTTCCATAAAGTGGTCTTTTCTCTTTGTTGCTCATATAATCATTTTTTTCTCCTTATAGTTTATTCCATAGTTTTAGGATCATCATACTGGATCTTTTCACCAATGAAAGGTGGCACTCCACTCAGATACCTTTGAATTTTTACAATCTCATCTTTGATGAAATGAACATACTTCAACAACTCTAGGAATCTCCTTTCATACTCATCAATGGACATGCTACCCAGCTTGAGTTCAAAGAATTCTTTCATCTTTCTATCATAGAATCTCTTAGTCAAATATTTATTTTCAAAGTGTTTCTTCAATTCCTTCCAAGTAACATTTTTCTCTTTAATGTGATGCACCTGGACATGGATGCCTTTCCTTTCAGTTGATACATTGCAATTCTTCCTTCTACATGAGAGGAATACTTTTGTAGTTGGAAATATTTCCTCAAGACAAGAAGCCATGTCTCAACATCTTCCTCCTTCTGGTGCTCTCCATCAAACGTAGGAGGCTTAATCTTGTTCATTTCACCCTTTAGTTCATCCACTCCAGATCTCCTATGCTTTCTGGTAGGAGATGGGCTTGAACTATTGTGTTCCCTCCTCTTAGAGTGCCCTTGGGAGTGATTATGGTGTCTTCCAACACTCCTTGATTTCCTTCTTTCATTAGGAGACCCATGACTTACTATTTTACTGGAGTCACTTCCCTTATCCAATTTATTTTCTATCCTTTCCAAGCTCTGTATCAACTTTATGTTGAATTCTCTCTTTTTTTCCCTGGATTTCATGAGATTTTTGTTATCGGCTCGATGAGTCTGGGCATCTTTCTGAAATCTTTCAATGATTCTCATCATGTTTCCCTCCTTATCTACCTCTTCTCCATGCCCATTGGAGTTTGATCCTTCAACTCCCAAATGGACATCCATTCCTTTAGCTTCATTCTCTGAATTGAAATCATTCTGTGCCTCCTCCATTTTCTGCACTCTGCGAAAATTCGGTCTGGTTCTGACAATCATTAACTTTGCAAACACAATGTGCAATCAATTGAAGTTTGTCAGGCCACCAGTCCTTAACAATTCCCATAGTATTCATAAACCAATCTGATTCAAACAAACTTTCAGATTCCATTTTCTTTCTGAGCTCTGATCTATTCTGTAATAATTTTCAGGCACTAGCCCCTTTATCTTAGCCCCCAACCCATGCGACCACGGGCTGTGGCCAATTTCTAGGTCGATAGGCCCTTATTCGTGACTTTGGGCCTTCGGCTTCAGAGGTTTTCAAAGCACATCTCAAAAAATTTCTCGGAGTTACGAATTACCGAACTCACAAAGTAGGGTGGATCAACAATCCATGTCTACCCAACATCCAATGGCTGGCATTCACTATGGAACCTCAGGAATCTAAGTTCCAAGACTTCGGAGTTTCGGGACTTTGGAGGATTTTACATCCGCAAACCCCCAACACCCCGAACCATTAATCTCCAAAAACTTCCTGGTCACCTTTGGTGATGTCATTATGTCATTCCACTTCGACATTACAAAACTTCATAAGGTTCTTCCTTTTGTGCCCTATGAAGAACCTTTCTGAAGTGTCAAGTCTCCAGACTTCGCAACTAGTGGCACGCATCCACTGGGACCCACAACTTTCATGCTTGGACTAAGATATCGAATAGTCACATCACTTAACACTTTTCCAATTGCGGGGGCATTCAACAATGGTTTCAAGTAACCCACCTTTCATCCCCCAATTCTTCTGACGCTGACCTGTAACCCCTCGGTGAAACCATGGTTTGGATTGCAGGACCGCCTTGGAGAATTAACTCTTGTGCAACCTGGGTCCCTGCAATGCCTCCTAGCCGTCAATATTGATGTATCATGATCAACGCCAGTGTGGGTCCTCCAACCTTTAACTACGTTATGTAACCTCGGGGTCCCACTAACTATGCTCATACAGAATTCCACGTGGTGGAATACTCGCGGCTGAATCTTGGCCCAATCATATGGGTGTCACATGTCACGTTCCATATGGAATTTCAATATTCCATGGGTTCCAAACCCATTGATATGTGGCACACAACCCATGTGTCCACATCAATCCAAGTGATGTCATCATGAATCACTACTTTGGTTCTTTGGGGATTCGTAACTTCGAGCTTCGGAAGTTCTCTCCTCGGCATACACTAATTCTCTCGAATGCCGAAATCCTGTAAAAACCAATTTGCTGACATGTGTCCCTCTTGATGGATGGTTTGGATTAACTCCGAACTTTGGGAGCTTTCGCCCTTCACCACTGTGTTTGACCTTTTACCTTGGCTTGATCCAATGATTGAGCTCTTCTCCCCAAATCTATGGTGTAGATCCACTTCGGGGACTTCGGGAGTTTCAACTTCTCTATGCTTACTTTTTCCCAGAGCGCTTTCTCCCAAAGTTCACGATCCACCGACGTGTTTCCTCCTTCACGATCAATGGCTATGAGTGACTTTGACACTTCGGGCTTCAGGAGTTTCAAATTCACAGCACTTTCCTCCTCTCAAAGTACTTCCACCCAAAGTACATGATCTCTTGACGCATGTCTCCCCCTTGATCTGATGACCACTATCCACCTATCACCCTAGATCAGACGACTGTTGATCCTTTGCACTCAGATTCGACGACTTGGGATCTGTTTCCTCCTCAACGCTCTCCTTTGCTTTCCTGGACATGGATCTAACGGTCCAGACTCCTTCCAATAATAGATCTGATGATTGTTGTCACTCCTCTTCCAAAGCTTCATTTCTTGAACCCCTTTCTCCTTAGGGAGTTTCTTCGACACTTAGTCGAATTTTGGATCTATGCACTCATTGCAACAGATCTTCACATCCCTTCACAAGAAAACTCAAGCTATTTCTCCTGAGATTTTTGAGTCAAAAACTCTATCGACGCACTCCTTGCACCCAGGGACGCTCTAAACCTTGAATTTTGTCCCTTTCGACAACAATTCACTCTAAAATATTTGTCTCATTAACCACTAACATGTCCCATCCAAGCTCAGTGTCGAAACCATGGCTCTGATACCAAATTGTAATATCCCCGACCACCAACAGGTCAGATAATGCTACTACACGGAACTTACACATATATATATAACATGCATTTTAATGAATTTAAAACAATTAACACAGAGTTACTGCTACCATACAGACTTAAATGGAATTTAAAGTAAGTCCACATGCAACAAAACACATGATAACATTTCAAGAAACACAGACATGCATAACATACGTAATTAAGCAAAGAAATGATACTTATCTTTTAACTGGAGTAAAACGACCAACTACTTGTAGACCTTCCACAAACCTCCCAGCCTTAGATCACGCTACTCATCACGCTCAGCAGTGGGTCACCCCTGAGCTGGGACTAAGCTCCACCCAGGGCAAGGGAATCCTAGACTAGGCTAAGGTCATAGGAAACTACACAGTGAAACAGGAAGGATTCTCTCCAGGAGCCTTCTTATGCCCACTACTCACGGACTCTCATTCCCCACATGCTTGTTCCACCCCAGGAATATGCACCTTCATTGTTCCACAGTTCATCAGCTGGTCCACTTCCCTTCTCAGGGTCTCAACAACAGGCCGGATCAGTAACTAATAGAGCTCTGTAGCTGGTGCTGGACTCTCTCTAGGAGAAAATCACTTCCCAGCGAACTCTCTCACCTGGAAAGAGCTGCTCCCAGGCCTGACAACCTGCCTCTTCAACCATGGGCCTGACAACCCGCTTCTTCAACCAACTTTCGCACAGTTCCAACAAGATGAGGACAACAACAATGGTTCAATACAGCTCAGGAAAAGGTGGCAACCAAAAATTGGGTAAGGTATGACTCGGTTTTGGCAAATGCAGAAATGCGGGGCTTCACAGGATCACACAGATTGGATTTTCCTCAGTAAGCAGTTTCTCATGTGCGTGGATATGCAGAGGTCGATGACAGCGGACAAATGGGTTAGACAGAGACAAAAGAATCGGGAGCAAACTCCCAACATGAGTTGACTCTTCAGATTTAACTGCATGCACCTAGGTCAACACCTGTCTTCCTAGAGCTGCATGCACTCCATTTAGCATTTGTTCCCTTTCCCAGGAACTTAGGATAATTGGGTTTATTTTCCCCACTTTAGTATTTTCATTTTCAGGAATATATTATAATATTCCCTTGGGTTAATCCCTCTATCTTAGCCCCTCTTTCCAACCTCTTAGCCCCCTCTCCCTTACACAGCCTAGTGGAAGCTTAGTCCCCCATCACTCTTTCTTTGTGGTTGGTCTACACGCAATGATGCATTTATTAATAATATGAATATTTACATGTACAAAATAGGCTCCTAGACTTTAACACCTAGGCTCTCTGGCCCATAACACATAATCTTACCATCTTATAATTGCTTGGCTAACCAGCCTACAAAACATGTTTACAATTCATAAATACAACTGGGGCTCGTCCTTGGGGATATTACAACTAAGGAAGAAATTGGACAATGGTTAGAGATGAAAGAGCGAGAGTTTTCTAGAAATTATAAAAAGAACCCGCAGATCAACTCAGAGAAATGGTTACAAAGGTATGTATTTACAAATTTGCATGAGATTTTCTTTGTTGATTTCCTAGTAGTTTTGGTTGAGTGGATCACGATGTTGTTGTGTGATAAGGGAGTTATGAAGATGGAATCTAATTTCCCTAGCAACTAAGTTCCTTCACGCACATAGGGGGACTGGGGGCTGACCAGGGGATGTTCTAAGTGTATGAAGGAGAAGGATGCAGGAAAGAATGAACGAATGGGCTAAGGATGCCGGGAGAAGAAGAATGTGTGATAAAATAAGAGATTGGAGTATTGCATAGTGGAAAAATATTTCGGTACACTATGAATACGAATGTGTCTTATAGATAAGAGAAACATAGTGAGGCTGAGGAAATAGACATTGGTGTAGTACTCCATATCGAAGGAATTTTGTGCATAGAAGGCCAGGAAAAGGAAAAATATCGTCAGCTTATTCCAATATAAGGGGATCCATTACATCCCACTCAGGATAGACTCTCCTTCAAACCCATGACCTCGTGGGCATATCTGAGGTCCGAGGTAAGATATGGAACTTTGTCAATTGTAGTTAGTGAAGGAAGTAAGGAAAACAATAATGGTAGTCAGAGTAGTGGAGGTAGTATGAAAACCTAGCTTTGGGTAGTGTCATTGAGGAAGAATATTGTGCAGAAAACAATGGCAGGGGTAGATCCCACTTTGAGAATGCTTGTCTTCCATGGAGTAGGTTCAAAAAATATAGAAAAAAACTTGTTTCTCTATGAAGCAATTTGGACAGTGAATAACATCCAGGATGACGATGCGAAAATCATGTAGTTGGAGGTGACATTTAGAGACCGCATGTTACTTTGGTATATGAAGTATTAGTCCATGCACCTATGGGACAAGTTAGAACATTGGTAGACATTAGGCAAGCCCTGTTGAAAGAGTTCCAGAAATCGAATTCTGAGTCGCAATGTATTATGAAACTAAAATAGATCAAGCAGTTGCAGAATGAATGAGTATGGGATTTTGATAAGAAATTCAATATATTTATGGATCGATTGACCTTCCAAATTCCAGATGCGCATCATAGTGAATGGTTCATTATAGGATTGTTACCACATATATGTTTCCCTTTGACGTAGCAGAATATCACGTCGCAGTTGGAATCCCTAGAGATCACCATAAAGATGGAAGCATCCCCGATATGAGAGAATGGAGCAGGGATGGATCAAGTTAAACAATAGTTAGCAGCATTGACAATTCAGTTGCAGGAGCTTGCTAAAGGGAAGGAAAAGTGCGAAGAATTTTGGTGTGTTACATGTAGAACATAAGGTCATCATAAGAACGTGTGTCTAGACTTTAAAGAGTACTTATCTATAGGAGCCCCAAATCTCTTGGCCATACGAGGGAGGGTATGGTGTGAGATATGAAAAATGATGGGTCATCACACTACTACTTATGAGTTAATGTAGAAGTATCAGAGTACTGCCAGAAACTTATTTTGTAATTTATGTAAATCTGCGGGACTTGACTAAAAGGATTGTTTCACACTTGATATAATGAGTGAATGCACCGCAGATGCATAAAAAGTTCAAGGGGAAGAAGGACCAGAAGGAGGGATAACACCGTATAACACTCCAAGAGGATACAATCAAGGAGGAAGAGAAGGATTCAAAGGTCATGAATGAGGAGGATTTGGAAGAGGAAGAGGTCTGATTATATGTTATAACTGTAATCATCTTGGGCATTTGGCATGAGATTGTCTGAATCCCTACATGATGTGTACATACTGTAGACATCTAGATCATACGACAAAAGACTATCCACAATTGATCGTGAAGTGGTAGGAAAAGAGGAATCAAAATGTGCAGATGATAGCAGATGAAGAGTGCGACGATCGACCAAGGGTAGTAGCAGTTATGCACGGAGGAGCAAGAACAGGAGTCGATGCGATGAAACAAGGAATTCATACTAACCAGTGGGTCCAGAAAGCAGTAGAACCTACTTTGACGTTTGATCCTTAGAGAGAAAGAGACACATATAAACAAGAAAGGAAGGAAATTATAGAAACATAATTGATATCATCAACTTTGTAGCCTATGTATGACATGCCACTAGTCTATGACCACTCGAATACAGAAAGGAAAGTTGAGAAGGTAGGTACTCTAAATTTTTTCTTAAAGAGTTGTTTATAACTAATGAAGGATGAAATTGCATTAGATATTTTGCACGGAATGATCGATCAATGTGCACAAGATAAAGAAACACATGTTTCACAATGAGTAGTTAACCAAGTACATTGCAAGAAAAGGATGAACAAGGAATTCCTACTTAGTTTGCAAATAGGATGCTATGATATGGATGATATCATATTATATCTAGGATCTGATGTGAACGTCCTTCTGAAGCAGACATGGGAGACTATGGGCAAGTCAAAGTTGATTTGGTCACCTCAGTTGGGACTAGCAAATTAGCTCAAGATTGTTCCGATTGGAATACTGATAGGAGTGGATGTTAACATCGATGGAGTGCACAATACAACTGATTTTGAAGTAATCGAGATAGTGGATGGTAGTAAAACCTATCCAACGTTACGTTGAATCGATTGGGATTTTGATAACCAGACCATTATTGATCTGAAGAAGAGACAAATGATATTTGAAGAAGGAGACTTGAAAGTCACCATGCCATAAGATCCAATAGAAGGAAGACGATATGTGGAACCAAAAAAATGAAAAGAACTCTATAATATTTAAAATGTGACTGTGCAGATGGATGACTATGTTAATCCTACAACTGATGGTGCACTTAGTTGGTGAAGTATCATTTCTTGTGCATTAGATTTCAAAGAAGCCCTGGAACATTGACAACCAAGATTACATGAAGTATCCACAAAGATATGTGCTCATATTAGCCACTCATTGCACTAGATTGGAACTGAGGTATGTGATCCCTCAAAGTATGATGGACCAACATACATAGATCCTTTTGTGAAAGAATTTGAATTGAAGATACCAGACCAACGAAAATTGCTAGCTTTAGATGTCGTGCTGAAAGCGACCCCTACAAGATGGTGGGTTGTGCACAAGGATAGAATAGATGATTGGAAGCAATGTCGAAGGTTGTTACAGGTCAATTTTGGAGAAAAATATACTACGCAGAAGTATACTGGAGAGTTGTCCTACATATCATATTACATAATGCACCATGACATGGAGATCAATACCTAAGCAAGAATGGACACACTTGTTTGTACACACTTTGGACTTAATCCCGATGAACTGGTATTTAGAACTAGAAGTATGTAGAGGAATAACAGACTGGGAAGATTTGACTTGAAACTTCAAGGTAACTTTCAATTTTGAGGATGATGCCCCATTGGTAGACACAACTCTACAGGTTATCAAGGACAAGATATTTGCATCAGAAGACTTGACAATACTAATAATATTATGTAGTGCACCCAGATCTTCTACGATTGTTTGAGAGGTTTCAGAATGTTACAATGTTGCTGGAGAAGACCAGGAGGATGAAGACCTGAGAAATTTGTAAGTACCATAAACCGAAGGAGAGTGCGCAGTAGAAGGTCCTAAGCTTGAATCTGTCGTGTATGAAAAGCTATTGAAAACACACAAGTTGAATATTGGTACAAAGGAAAATCCCAAGTTTGCAAACATTGGAGATTACTGGAATGAATAAATTGTGTAGAATATCGTTGATTTAATACGCGAATACTAGGACCTTTTTCCAACTACATTCTTAGAAACGAAATGGATTGTTGGGGATCTAGGAGAGATGAAGATCCCTTTGAAGCGAGATGCCAAGCCAGTAAAGAAGAGACCATACTAATTGAACCTAGTATATAAGTAGAAGGTGAAAACAAAGATAGATAGGATGTTAGAAGCAAGAATTATTGAACCTGTCGCAGAGTCAGAATGGATCAGTCCGATGGTAGTTCAAGACAAGAAGACATGTAGAATTAGAATTTGCATGGACCTAATAAAATTGAATGATTCTTGCTTACATGACCCATTTCCTACCCCGTTCACGGATGAAGTCTTGGAGAATGTAGGAGGACAGGAAGCCTACTCATTTAGTGATGGATCCTCTAGGTATCACCAGATTAAGATTGCGCAGAAAGATAGACACAAGACAACATTTGTGACAAAATGGAGATTTTATCAGTATACAATCATGCCTTTTTGATTGAAATATGCACCAACAATAATTTTTCGAGTTGTTGTAGCAACTTTTAAAGAGTTTGTCCATATATTCCTTGAAATATATTTAGATGATTGGACAATGTTTATTTTAATAAAAGAACATATTGAAACTCTGCACTTGATGTTGGATAGATGTAGACGGTTCCATATTTCCTTGAACTTGAAGAAGTGTATTTTTTGTGCACCATTTGGTATCTTGTTGGGTCATGTAGTATGTAAACAAGGACTTTTGGTTGATCCTATGAAGGTTGTTTTTATTGTTGATTTCCCACCACCTACTTCAATGTGATAACTGCGAGCAATATTGGGTCATATAGGGTACTACAAAAATTTTATTAGGGGATACACACAGATCACAGCCACACTGGAAAAGTTGTTGAAGAAGGAGGTCAAGTTTCAATGGAAAGAGGAAAGTCAATAGAGTTTGGATACCTTGAAGCAGAAACTGATTACTGCATCAATTTTAGTATTTCTAGTTGGAAAAAATAATTTCTTGTTCACGTAGATGCATCATCTATAACATTAGGTGAAATTCTAGCTCAATGAGGGGAAGGAGATTTGGATCATTCCATTGCATTTGCTAGCATGAAGTTGTCAACTACTGAATATAACTACACTATTGCAGAGCGTGAAGGACTAGCAATGGTGTATGCACTCCAGAAGTTTAGGTATTATTTGTTGGGATCACATTTTAATATGTACACAAATCATTATGCGCTGAGATACTTAGTCAAAAAGATAGTGTTGGGGGGGAAGATATGCAGATGGTTGTCACTATTTCAAGAGTATGATTTTGAAGTGATTGTGAAACTAGGAAAATTAAAGTCAGGATCTGATCATTTGTCATGCATATTAACGTGAGAGGATACATAAAACTTGGATGATAGTCTACCATACACGCACTTGTTTGCAGTATGAATGGTCAATGATTATTTTGCAGATATAGTCTAGTTCTTGAGCACAAGAGTATCCCCACCCGACTTTACAGTTGTGTAGAAGAAGCAATTAGTAGTAAAGGCAACAAGTTATCAACTTATAGTAGGGAATTTGTACAAGTTAGCTTCATATGGTATTCTTTGACGACATGTATTGGAGCATGAGAGACCTATAATATTAGTAGAGGCACATGAAGGAGTTGTAGGATGCCACTATGTAGGGAAAGAAACGACTCAAAATGTTTTTCACTCAAGACTTTGGTGGCCCACCCTTCATAAGGATGCTAAGGAGTTCTGTTAGACTTGTGATGTGTGTCAGCAAGTTGGGAAGCCTTCCAGAAGAGACGAGATTCCTTTGGTACCACAAGTTACATTGCAGGCTTTTGATAAATGGGAAGTTGATTTCATTGGACCACATGTAAGAAGTTGAAAAGACATACACCATTCATATTAGTATATGGCCATGAAGTAGTTATGCCCATGGAGTTCATTGTACCAAGTCTGCACATTGTCGCGATGACAAACCTCACTGATTTTGGTGCAGTAGATAAAATACCGACATAACTAGTGGAATTGGAGGAAGACTGCTTAGTCGCAGGATTTCATTAACAAGTTCAGAAAGCACACGAAAATGCATGGAATGACAGACATATTAAACATAAGAAGTTCTAGATGGGATTTTAGTTTTTCTCTATGACAAAAAAATTTTGTAGCACCCTGGAAAGTTCCAAATGCACTAGTTAGGTTTGTATGTGATAAGATTTGTGACAAAGGCATGTGTTGTTCAATTAGAAAACTTGAATGGGGAAATCAGGGAAGGCCTGGTCAACGGTAGTCGACTGAAACTATATAGGGACAACCCAGATACCACACGCTAGTTTGAGCATGGAGTATGTGTACCATAGTATATGTATTATATTGCATTATAGAAAAATAAAAATAAAAGAAAAAGAAATAAAAGAGCTCAAGGCAGGTTACAATAAAAGAGAGAATATAATAGTAGTTCTGAGTAAGACATTGTTCAAAGAGTCAAATTAGCAAGAAAATGTCGTAGGAATGAAGGAGAATTGAATTGCACGTAGAAAGGTGAGTTGAAGAACTAGAATGAATACCTGCACAAAGGACTAGACAAACATTATAGAGAAAACATGTTGACGCGACGACGAGAACAAATAGTCATAAATGAAAAGCAACGATGAAGATTTTGACAGACTGACAAATCTAGACCATGATTCATAGAAATATATGAATTTAATGAATAATATGGAAGGAATTGAATGAGAAGAAAATCAAATGGGATTGATAATTTTGGTGCGAAGAGGAAGATAACAGATGGAAACAAACTATAAAAGAAGATGAGTGGGTGATGAGTAAAGGTTATTGTTGCGTGCACATTTGAAGAGAACAGAGAGTTGGATAAGAGATAGAGCTTACAAACAGAGAGCCAAGTGTGTTCAATATAGATCCGAAATACAGAGAGCTATGGTGCCACCAAAGGTAGGAGCATCCACATCAAGAATGAAGAAGCCGCACACTAAGCAATCAACAACACCGGTACATTAGGAAACCCTGAGGAGATAGTAGATCCAAGCTTGGAAAAATTTCCCAGAGCATATGTACGACCCATAAAATGAATAGAGAAGCAAGTCAGCTTGAAGAAGGAGGCAAAATACAACCTGTTTACACCAGTGATTTCACCTAGGGTCACTGTGGAGGGTGATATCTTGGGTGCAGTAGGGAGCCTGATATTTTCATATCACAACCTTGCATATTTGAAGAAGTTTCCAGAGTTAGCATCACAGAATTACATGTGCACATCATCCAGGACATATTCTCTTGTAGTTACAGTCAATCCACAGGAATAGGCAATAGGGTTGCAACAAACAGGTATACTAAATATGTTAGAAAACCCACATTTCGGTAGAAGTGTAGAGATCAACATCTACATCAAGCTATTATTAAGTTGTGTCCACAAAGGGTTCTTATGGTTGAATAGGGAAACGTCGATTGACACCCAACTGATTATGTGGATTATAGGATTACCTTTAGCAGGGGAAGACCCACTACCCTTGTTCACATACAATACGCAAGAAAAATCCTTAGCAGAAAGAATGAAGAAAAAATATGGCACATTCAGAGGAGCGCATGGGTTAGATGTCGCAAGCATCAATGATGATACTATAAGATTTGTGACATAGGTATTGTCCTTTTAGTTACTAAGAAAATGTTGCAAATATTAGGTTCCAACAAGATTCATAGCAACAACGAAGAAGTGTGCCACATGAGTGATGATGAACTAGTCAACATTTCTCATGAATAAGTTTTTAATGGACTACAGGGAGGCATACGAGAAAGAAGCAAAGTTCCATGATGTGTGGTTATTAATTTTGATTTCATTGACTACTTGGAGGGATCTAGAAGAGATGCAGTTCTTGGAAGGAATGCATAAACCATTCTTGGAAGAAAGATATGTGTCGTCGTGGTATACCGCACATAAGAACAGATAGTTGGACAACAACATTACCTTCTATATCTACAAAGAGACAATTCAACAATGCATCGAGGATACGTCACACATTCTACCAAATATAGTTGAAACATACAAATACATAGCATGATTCAAGGCATGACCGAACCATTTGTATGTTCAAGTAAAGAGGGAACCGACACAACAATGGTTGCCGACGAACTACAGGTTGACGAAACTGGATGTCAACCATATTATAAATGACTGGGAAGCTGAGTGGAGAATCACAGAGACAGAAACAATGCACCAGGATAAAAAATAACCAGAGAAGGAGACAAAAGAACCACAAAAGGATCAAGAAGAATAAGAATAGGAACAAGGATAAAAAGGAAATGGTGAGAGTGACATACATGAAACAACACCACCCCCGGGATAGAAGAGAAAGGAACATCCCAATGAACGAACAACACATAAGCATAATAAGAGAAAAGAAACAAAGGAAGTGGCTATCCAAGAATTTACAGAGGATGAATTAGAGAAAATTCGTGATAAAGTCAAAGAAGTCACTAAAGAGGCCTTTCTGTGAGCTGCACAAAAACAAGAAGAAATGCACTTGGACGTGCAGGTGTAGATTGCCACACTGTGCCAGATTTTGGAGGCAACTAGGATAGTGCCAGTTAGAATGGGAGAATAAGAATAGATTGAGAGTATAGCAAAGACGAAAGGGTCACAATTGACAAAATCACGACAACCATCAACATCAATCGAGTGTAGAATAATGAAGATATTAGTAGAGGCATTATAGTTCCCAACAACAGAGATGCAAGAGCGGGCACAAACATTAAGTCATATTGACTTGGTGTTGTCTCAACTACTTATGAATGTGTTACACAACTTGCAGTAAAGTGTAACACATGAAATTCAATTGCATCTAGAGTCAACTAAAATGGATTTGGCTAAGGTGAATGAGGAAAATGCAACATTACACACAAATATAGTAGACTAGTGCAAGAATGGGACGAGGCAACACATAGACAAGAGAGACTGCATTAGGTAGTAAAAGAAGTAGATAGCAATATACTAGAAGTGTACATAGAATAATATTCCCCATTGGAAGAGAAAGTGACGAAGATCAATGAATCTATTTGGGGCTTCCGCATGAAGATTTTTGACTTGGAAGCATGCACAACACCAAGCACTCCACTAGAAGAAAGCGAACAGAGGGAAAAGACAATTGCAACGACCATGGAGAGCATTAAGGGTTTGGATGAAGAATGTGAAAATATTTATGAAGAAAGAACACAAGTATGGACTTAGTTGTTGGAGAACACTGAGTTACAACCATTGGAACAAAGGTTACAGATTGTGCAGGAGAAGGCACAATAGATCAAAGACACAATGAACACTCTACAACCAACAGAGAGGATGAATGAAATCATTGAGAATAGGTAGTTGAACCAATATATAAACAAAATTAGAGTAGAAAAATAGTCTCTTTCACATAAGCTTGAGCCACTATAGGAGGAAGCCTTTCGGGTAACAAAATAACTCGCAACAACATAAGGGAGATTGAAGAAAGAAGTGCAAGATAGAGAAGAGAATATGAAGACTCCCATCACTATGCAGATTGTAAAAGAGATATTTACATGGGAAGCATAAGCAAAGGAGAATATCACAAATGCAAAGGAGACATTTAAGAAGCTTGTTGCAACATTGAAGGGAGCACAACAGAAGAACTGAGTGGCTCGGGAAGTGATTGCTTGGGGCCTATTGGGACAAGAATTTTGGGACAATTTTTGGGAATTGCAGAGGAGTGCATGCATAAGAAGGAAATATAGTTAGCACATTTTCAGTATCAATGCATGCAAAGGAAGTTAGTTAGAAGTCATTAGGCATTTTTGGTCCATTGAAATGGGATAAGCCCTAATGTAATTGTATAAATATGCAGGGATTTTTGGGTAGAAGAATCAATTGAGAGTGAATGAGAAGAGTATGTGAGTGAATAAGAAGAGAAAAGTGTGCACTTTATGCGTGAACGACAAGCGAATTTTTGGGTATAATTGAGATATCATAAATGAGCATAGTGCACCTATTTTCTAATGAACATTCTGAATAATATAATGAGAAGCTAGTCATTATGGACGTATCCCATCTTGGGTGAACCACATTAAATCCTGGTCTATCTTTGTATGATGTGTTTACTATTTTTTTTATTGCGCACATATAATGAATGTTTGGTTCATATGAATCTATTATCTGTTATGATGATTTTTCACACATGATATAAGGAATACTGAATGAATGTTAAGTAGAATGTTCACAATGAATGACTCACATTCCTCCATGATTACAAAAACCTGGTTCTAGCAATCCCCACAGATACCTGGTTCCCAGTTCCTAAAAATGCGCCAACTGCATTTCCTTCTTCTAGGCATGCTACTACGCAGTTCCCAAAACTTGTCCCAAAATTCATATCCCAACAGGGTTTGTACAAGGCATGGTTCTAGCAGGAATGGTCGATTGTTGTGAACCAAAATCCAAAACACAGCTAATGAATAATCCACTTTGAGGGGGAAACATCCTTTTACAATATATGCAATGCACAAGACAAGATGAGATGACTATACAAATTATTCTTCTTTGTTATAAATAAGAGATAAAGTGATCATGATGTAATCTATCAATAAGATAACCTAATCATAACTAATTAACTAATAATAAATGAGTGTTAGAGCCTTAGGGTCCTTAACATAGCTCCTCTCTTTTTAAACAATATTTTCCCTCAAAGCTTGTAATTTGTAATACCCATGTTTCCCCCAGCTTGTAAATGTAACTATAACTTGCCTATAGACTATGGGAAAATTGAATATGTGTGAACATTGGAACTGATGAAATTTTTTATTATAAAAGGAAATGTAGATATATATGTATTTTCTGTTATAAAATAAAATGGAATGTGTTGCACAACTGCTTAAGGGGGTTTTCCAAGATAGATCATGATACTATGAGAGAGATGGTGAGGGGAACCAACAAAGGTTGAGATGACCCCCACCACAACAGTGCCTTATTGGATTTAAATTATTCAGACCCAGAATAGTCCCCTGACCCAACAATAAATTATCAGTCAACCTGGTAGTTGGGAAGCGCTCTGCAAGAGTTAATGAGGACATGGGGCAGAGTACCCATATGAAAGAACTCCTGACCTGAACAAGAACTGGGGATTCAGACCCATGTAAACTCACTAAGGAAGGAAATAAAATAAGGAATTTCATGGGTAAAGGGAGAGGAGCGAAGGAGATGAGTCAAGAGACCATTAGTCCAGAAGGAGAAGAGTCTGTGCTTCTCTTTGGTTCTGGGGAGAATTGAGCAAGAAGCTTTCTCTGATCACAAGAAGTTGTTGGTAGTGTTTTCAGTCCAAGCTAATAAATGGGGATGCAGGAAGACGAGTGACTGAGGAAGCACTCATTGCAGGCCCCCTTTCTTGGTGAAAAGAAAACCAATTGCCAAGTTCTTGTGGGAGGAGGAGAGTAACCTTTGCCCCTGACTGTCGTTGAACAAGAATGAAGAGACTCTCTCAGAGAATCATGGTCTAGCTAGGAGGTGGCCAACCGTAAATCCGTTCAGGAGTGGTTGTGCCTATGGTTGGGTGGAAACAGGTACCCCTCTCAACAATTGCTTCACGAATCTGGTTTCTTGATAAGTATTCTCATCCTTTGTGTAATAGAATTAAAATGATGGTTGAATGTTTATGTCTATGATTAAACTTTACATTTCATGATTGGTTATAGAAATGATTATGGTTATTCTGTGAACCCCTGTTTTTGAATGGTTTCTAGTTTTTTCTGCTTAGCAGCAGGAGGACTAATAGACATGGGTATTCAAATGAACTTAGGAATGAGTTCACAACTCCTGTATAGGTCGAATAATACCTTTTCACATTTTAGAACTTAATTCTATGAATGGAAGACACATCCTTAAAACTAGTTGACCAAGGGACCACAGGCTCATGCCCGCAGCCTTAACCAAATCTTGTCTAAGATTTAAGAGTGTAGCTACTGGAGATTGATAAAGTTCCATATGACCGGGACCTTGGAACCCTTCACTAGGTACGAAAGGAGCTAAGCTATTTTGGCTTCAGAACCCCAGGAGTTCAAAGCCCTGGGATGCTATGAACTTACAACCTTCGAAATCAACCAAAGGAAACATGTTGTTACGGTTACTGGTGAGGTCGAATGACATCTGACGGTTTCCTTAACCATTACCATAGGATTTGTCCCATGGTTAAACCCCATCCCTCTTACTGGTTGCAAAGTAACGTGAGCCTCAAATCCGAAGGTATTAGGGAGCCTCCCTAACCGTTGGATCTACGCCATGGTTAGTCTGGCATTGAATGCTTCAGGAGAATATAGGTGTCATAGCACCATAAAACATGAACGTCAAACTCACAAAGCAACGAGAGCTGTAGATCGTAGAATGTCTCGGGATCTTTCCTCGTCGTTGGATCTACGTCGCAGTCAGTCCAACATTGACCACTACGGGAGAAAGGGAGTGACAAGCGGGTTGAACCCCCAAACACTGAACTTGTGAACTAACATGAACCATCGATCCGAGGGTGCCTCAAGATACTACGTGACCATTGGATCTAGACCGTAATCATCCTGATGTTGATCACTCCGAGAGTAAAGAGGAAGTCACACGGTGGATCCCCTGAACGTCGAATTTGTTTAGTAACGAAGGTCGTGGATCCATGGATCTACGTGGATGCATATCAACCATGATATCTAAGGGGTGTTGGAAGGCTATCCGTCTGAAGTGATGTGGCACACTAATGCCACCCAGGGTGATGTGGACCCACATTTGACGTGCCACATGTCACCTTTATTCATTCTTTTCACAGACCCTATGTGCCCATTAGAACTTGACATGTGTCACCCACTGATGGGGCCTTGTGTCATCTCTACCTTGCCACATGTCATTCACTTGGAAAATATTCGCTTGACCTATTAGAGGGTGGAGTACTCAAGACCCACCTGTCCTAGCCTCTTCCTTCAATATGCCATCGCGTGTGAGGGTGAACCCTTCAAGAGTCAAGGTCTTCAGGACTTCGAAAGTTTTGGGTGTAGTATCTTAGGAAAGCATAAGGGGCCGAAGGCCGGACCCACGTGGAAAGATTTCGCGATCCTTCGAGAATTTTGGATTTTGGGACTTCGAAGGATATGTGCATAGAAGGAAAAAGGGACATTCAATGTCGAATGCCGAATTCCCGTAACCTTGTACGTTAAACAAGGACGAAGTCTTGTCGGTGGATTTAACGGTGGATTGATTTCCACCAAAGATGTAGGAGTGCTAGGGAGCTCCAGGACTTTGGAGGACCTTGGGATAGTAGGAATGAGACGAACCCACATGGGCGTCATGCATCCCTCGACCAATAACTACTGAAGAACCTTGAAAGGACATAACTTGAAATCTAGAGCTCGTATTTGAGCATGGAAGTAGTTGTTGGAAAGCTTGTGGCGAGAACAAGAGGATGGAAATCCCATAAATAAGATTCAATATGTTTAAGGAATGTGAAATTATGATGCCCCATCCTTAAAAGAGTACTTAGGGGTTGAGTGTGTTACATATTGGTATCAAAGCATGAAAACAACATTTAGCTTGCTTGGGCTCATGAACGAGTTGCATAGAAATCTTATTAGAAAAAATTAAATGGGTAACACCCTATATTACCCATTTATAAGAATTATATCTAAACCTCTACTGAAGAGAGGAATGAAGCCTTCTACTATCGATAGATGTTTTGGAAATATGCACTGTATGTTGCTAATGTTTCCAAATAAAGAAGTTGACTTCACTTTGCAATTGTACGTGTTGTTCATAAAGTGGTAGATAATTAACTAACAAGAAATGTTTTATCAACACTCAAGCAGTCAGTGGACAACATGAAATCTATAGCGTAAAGGATGGTGACACACCATGAGTTGGCAGAAATCTCCCACAATAGAGAGGAAGAATCTGATGAGACGAGGGAGGTGTAAACTATTCCAGATTTGGATTAAACTGTAAGAATCCTCATGGAAGAATTACAAAGTTGTAAGGATGGCAATGAAAGGTTGATAAAAGAATAGGAAAAACAAACTAAAATTAACGCAGTCCTACTGCAAAGACTATTAGATATACAAAGGAAAATACAACATGGACCAGCAGCCAGTCATGTGGACAAACATCATACTAAGAAAAATCCAAGTCCACCTGAGATACAAAATCATGGTCCTGAAAGTGGCCACACAAGGAGGATCACCTCAAAGAAGGCCCAACATGGAGTCAAGAGATATTCAATGGAATAATCCTCTAGTGAGGAAACTGACAACTTCAAGGAATTTTCTAGTAGCAAAACTAGTTCACATTCCTAGAAGAGAAGAAAGAAGAGGAAACAATCCAAGAGCCATGACCTCGAAGAATTTAAGAAATCCAAACCACCCACTTTCGATGGAGAGATTAAAATGGGGAAGAAGCATAAGTTTGGCTACTCGGCTTGAAGAAGTACTCCAGAGTCCATGACTACTCTGAAAACTTAAAGACTCGAATAACCATTTTCAACTTGAATGAAAGGCCTCCATTTGGTGGGAGGACCTTAGGAGTGTGAAAGGAATCCATGAGAAGGACTTGTCATGGAAAAAATTTGAGAAATACTTCAAGAAGAAGTATCTGTCGGAAAAATGCTTTTATGGGAAGACCAAGGAGTTCTATGAACTCAAGCTGGGACAACTCATAATAGATGAATATATCAACAAATTTTTTGAGCTGATGAGGTTTGTGCCCTACATAAAGGATGCAAAGGTAAATATGAAATGACTTATTAGTGGACTACCTTAGTCCTTCTGCGACAAAATTGAATTTGTTGATCCAAAGACCTTAGAAGATACTATCCGGAAGGCAAGGCATTGTTATGAGCAATTCAAGAATAAGACGGAACCTCATGAAGACTGGAAGAAGAAAAGTAATTTGGGATTTAAGAAGAAGGGATTTAAATCCTCAATATTTAAGAACCATGGGAAAAGTTCTAAGATGAACCTTCCTACTAAAAGTGTATATCAACAAAATTTCCCATCTCAGAGTGGTAATAAACCCTTTGGAGCAACCCCAGGTAAGACTAATAACATAAAGAGAGAACCCTTGAAATGTTGGGGTTTTGGATAAGAACATCTGTTGAGGGAATTTCCACATAGGAAACATAAAAATAGAAGGGTATACAACATCCAGGAGGCTACCACAGTCAATGATGTGGCTAGGATCATGCCACAAATTTATGCATCCTTGGATAAGAGACAAACTGACCACCAAGCTTTAGTGGTGGAGATGGAAGGTATGATTTCCTACCATATAGTTTCCATTTTAATTGACCTTGGTTCTAATATGAGTTATATTTCCCCTCAAACTATTGAGAAATGTAAATTGCAGCAAGTAAAACATGCTAAATCATGGTTGGTACAACTAGCCACTGGAGCCAAAATAAAGGTAACATAGGTCATACCAGCATGCTAATTCATTATGAATAGATTACCCACCCACGTAACCCTAAACATACTCCCTTTAAGATCTTATGACCTGCTGATTAGCATGGACTGGTTGGATACCCATAAAACCAAGTTGGACTGCTACAATAAAGCTTTGGAGTGTGAATATGAAGAAGGAAGAAAAATAACCCTACAAGGAATTCAAAAGCCTGTCTCAGTGAGACAAATATAAGCCCTTCAAGTGAAGAAGTATTGCAGAAAAGGATGTCCTTTGGATGAAATACAAGTCTTGAACTCTATTGAGAACAAAAAACCAAGCCTAAAGGACCATCCCATATTAAGAGAATATAAAGATGTATTTCTAGAAGAGGTACCAGGTCTACCTCCAAGAAGAGATTTTGAATTTTCAATAGAACTTGTACCAGAAGCGGTGCCAGTGTCTAGAACACCCTATAGAATGAGTACACCAAAGCTAGTTGAGCTCAAACTACAATTAAAGGAGACGTGGGACAAAGGCTACATCCATCCTAGTGTGTCTCCATGGGGAGCACCAACCTTGTTTGTTAAAAAGAAGGATGACACACGCATATTGTGCATAGACTATAGACAACTCAATAAGATGACCATTAAGAATAAGTATCCCTTGCCAAGGATCGATGACTTGTTTGACCAAGTAAGGGGTGCTACAATTTTCTCCAAGATTGAATTGAGATATGGATACCATCAATTCCATATTAAGGATGAAGACATCCACAAAACAATCTTTAGGACAAGATATGGGCACTATGAATTTGTGGTGGTGCCACTTGGGCTTACCAATGCACCAACCACTTTTATGTTCTTAATGAATAATATACTCAAAAAGTTCTTGGATATATTTGTGTTGGTTTTCAATGATGATATCCTAATATATTATAAGAGTAGGGAAGAACATGAAGAACACCTCAAGTTAGTGCTTGAATTTCTAAGCGAACATCAACTCTATGCTAAATTTAGTAAGTGTGACTTTTTCCAAAAACAATTCCATTACTTAGGCCATGTTATTTCTGAGGAAGGAGTGGCAGTTGATCTTGATAAGATCAAATACATTATGGATTGGCCTACCCCAAAAGAAGTATTTGATGTTAGATCCTTAGACATATCTGATGGCCTAGTAGGGTACTATAGAAGGTTCATAAAAGGATTCTCCAAGATTGGTTGCCCAATCACCTCCCTTAAGAAAAAATGAGTTAAATTCATTTGGAGATCAGAATGTGAAGAGATATTCCAACAAATGAAATGCCTTCTAACCAATGCACCTGTGTTGAACATGCAGACCCAAACAAGGACTTCCTTGTGTGTACAGATGCCTACAAGGAAGGGCTCAGAGGAGTCCGTATTCAAGAAGGACATGTGATTTGCTACGAATCCAGAAAATTGAATGAACATTAAATCAATTATGTGACCCACGATTTGGAATTGGATGCCATATTTCATGCTTTGAAAATGTGGAGGCATTACCTCCTAGGTAGAAGATTTGTTCTTATGACATACCATAGTGGGTTGAGATGTTTTTTTGACCAACCAAAACTCAATGTTAGACAAGCTAGGTGGATGGCTCTCCTTAGTGAGTTTGATTTTGAAATAAAACATATCAAAGGAAAATAAAATAGGGTGGTTGATGCCCTTAGTAGAAGTATGAAAGTGATTCACTTGGCAGCTGTATGCACCTGTGAAACATATGTCAGGGAGAGAGTGAAAAGTGCACAAGAAACATATGCATTTTTCGATACCGTGACATCATACTTAGAGAAAGATCCCACAAGGCTGAAGTATGAAGGCTATTAGATGTTGAATGGTGGTCTATTAACTTACAAAGTTAGGTTGTATAATCCGAATTGTGACGAATTGAAGAGGTTCATAATGGATGAACTACACAGAAGACCATATACTGGTCATCCTGGTTATCAGAAAATGATCACAACCACTAGGAAACTATTTTATTGGACCGGAATGAAAAAGCACATAGCTGATTACTTAGCTAAATGTCTAGAATGTCATCAAGTTAAGGCAGAGAAACAACATCCAACAGGGATGTTGCATCTCCTACCAATCCTAGAATGGAAATGGGAAACAATCTCCATGGATTTCATCACAGGGTTTCCAAAATCAACCAAACAGAATGACACCATCATGGTAGTTGTGGACAAACTGAGTAAGGATCCTCACTTCATTCCCGTCAAATCAACTTGAAAGGAAATAGATATTTCTAGTATTTTCATGAAAATATATATTTAGACTACATGGCATGCCTAAGAAAATCATATCTGACCAAGATACAAAATTTAATTCAAACTTTTGGAAATCTCTGTTTACTGGTTTTGAGACAAAATTATTGTTTAGTAGAACCTATCACCCTCAAATTGATGGGAAGACAAAGAGGATAAACCAAGCATTAGAGGACATGTTAAGGATGGATGTAATGCATCATCCCAAGAAGTGGGAAGACTACCTACCACTGGTAGAAATTTCTTATAACAATGAATATCAAGAGTCATTGAAGATGAGCCCTTTTGAAGCCCTCTATGGTAGACAATGCAATATTCCAATAAGATCAAATAGCCCAGTAGACATAATTACAATCAGGCCAGATATGATAAAGGAAATGGAACAACAAGTAGTTCAGATAAAATGAAATCTAAAAATAGCTCGGGATAGACAAAAAAACTATGCAGATAGAAAGAGGACTCATCGGGAGTTCAAAGCAGGGGATCATGTACATCTCCGAGTTAAGCCCATGAAAAGTCCCTTGAGAATGGGATCTTGTGCCAAGATGGAACATTGGTATTGTGGATAGAGTGGGACCCATAGCATATAGACTAGCACTTCCTCCCATAGTGAAGGCACATAATGTTTTCCATGTTTCATTACTGAAGAAATATGTACATGATTCTAATCATATAATTGATTGGTTTGTGATTCAGGTGGAACCAGAGGGAGAATTCTTGCCAAAGGCACAACACATAATAGATAGGAAGGAAACCCCACTCAGGAATAGAACCATTGCACAGTTCAAGGTGCAGTGGAAACACTTTGGTCCAGATGAAGCTACATGGGTAATGGAGGATGCCATGAAATAGGCATACCCATTTTTTTTTACTTCTGTACATACATAGCACATCGATAGGTATAACATAGAGGATGATGTTCCTTTAAGGGGGAGGGGATTGTAATACCCCTGTTTCCCCCAACTTGTAATTGTAACTATAACATTCCTATAGAGTATGGGAAGACTGAATATGTGTGGACATTGCAACTGATGAACCTTTTTATTATAAAATGAAATGTAGATATATATGTATTTTATGTTATTAAATAAAATGGAAAGTGTTGCACAACTGCTGAAGGGGGTTTTCCAAGATAGATCATGATCCTATGAGAGAGATGGTGAGGGGAACCAACAATGGTTGATATGACCCCCACGAGAGTAGTGCCTTACTGGATTTAAATTATTCAGACATGAAACAATCCTTTGACCCAACAATAAATTATCAGTCATCCTAGTAGTTGGAATTTCTCCTCAAGAGTTAATGAGGATATGGGGCAAAGTACCCATCTGAAAGACCTCCTGAATTGACCAAGAACTGGGGATTCGGACCCATACCACACCTTGTCGAGGAAGTAAATAAAATAAGGAATTTCATGGGCAGAGGGAGAGGAGTGAAGGAGATGAGTTGAGAGACCATTCATTCTAAAGGAGAAGAGCGTGTGTAGCTCTCTGGTTCTGGGGAGATTTGAACATCAATCTTGCTCTGGATGCAAGAATTTGATGGTAGTGTTTTCGGTCCAAGATGATAAATGGGGCTACAGGAAGATGGGTGACTAAGGAAGCACTCGTTACAGGCCCCCGTCCTTGGTGAAAATAAAACCAATTGCCAAGTTCCTGTGGGAGGAGGGAGTAACCTCCATCCCTGACTATTGTTGAACAAGAATGAAGAGTCTCTCTCAAAGCATCATGGTCTAGCTAGGTGGTGGCTAGTGGTAAATCCATTCAGGAGTGGTTGTGCCTATGGTTGGGTGGAAACAGACACTCCTCTCAACAGTTGCTTCACGGATCTGGTTTCTTGATAAGTATTCTCATCCTCTGTGTAATAGAATTGAAATTATGGTTGAATGTTTATGTCTATGATTAAAATTTACATTTCATGATTGGTTATAAAAATGCTTATGGTTATTCTGTGAACCCCTGTTTTTGAATGGTTTCTGGTTGTTTCCGCTTAGCAACAGGAGGACTAATATACATGGGTCTTTAAATGAACTTAGGAACAAGTTCATGGCTTCTGTATAGGTAGAATAATACCTTTTCATGTTTTAGAACTTAAGTCTATGAATGGAAGGCATGTCCTTCAAACCAGTCGTCCAAGGGACCACAGGCTCATTCCCGCAGCCTAAACCAAACCTTGGATAAGAACTAAGAGTGTAGCCACTAGATCTTGATAAAGTTCCATATGATCGGGACCTTGGAGCCCTTCTCTAGGTCCGAAAGGAGCTAAGTTATTTTGGCTTCAGAACCCCAGAAGTTTGGAGCCCTGAGATGCTATGACCTTACAACCTTCAAAATCAACTAAAGGAAACTTGTTGTTACGATTAACAACATGTTTGACCTACATATGAAGGTTTCCTTAACTGTGACCGTAGGATCTGTCCCATAGTTAAACCCTGTCCCACTTACCAGTTGCGAAGTAACAGGAGTCGCAGATCCAAGGGTATTCGAGACCCTCCCTGACCGTTGGATCTATGTCGTGGTCAATTCAGCGTTGAACACTTCGGGAGAACAAAGGTAACATAGCCCCAAAAACCCTGAACGCAGAACTCACAAAGTGACGAGAGACATATATCGGAGGACATCTCAGGATGTTTCCTCACCGTTGGATCTACGCTGCGGCCAACCTGGCATTGACCACTATGGGAGAAAGGGAGTGATAAGTGGGTTGAACCCCCGAATGCCAAACTTGTGAAGTAACATGAACCATCGATCTGAGGGTGCCTCAGGATACTACCTGACCGTTGGATCTAGATCGTGCTCAAGCCGATGTTGACCACTCCAGGAGTAAAGAGGAAGTCACATGACAGATCCCCTGAACACTGAAGTTGTGAAGCAACTAAGGCAGTGGATCCATGGATCTACATGGACACATCTTGACCGTGAGATATAAGGGGAATTGGAAGGTTGTCAGTCTAGAGTGATGTGGCATGTTGACGTCACCTAGGGTGATGTGGACCCACGTTTGATGTGCCACGTGTCACCTTGATTTGTGCATTTCATAGACCCTATGTGCCCATTAGAACTTGAAACGTGTCACCCACTGATGGGGCCTTGTGTCATCTATGCCTTGCCGCATGTCATTCACCTGGAACCTATTCTCTTGACCTATTAGTAGGTGGAGTACTCGAGACCCACCTGTCCTGGCCTCTTCCTTCAATACGCTATCACGTGTGAGGGCAAACCCTTCGGGAGTTTGGGTCTTCAGAACTTCGGAGGTTTTGGGTGTAGTATCTTAGGAAAGCCGAAGGGGCCAAAGGCTGGAGCTATGTGGCAAGATTTCATGATCCTTCGAGAGTTCAAGATTTTGGGACTCCGGAGGATATGCTCGTAGAAGGAAAAAGGGGGGTTCATTGCTGAACGACGAATTCCCATAACCTTGTATGTTAAAAAAGGATGAACTCCTATCGGTGGATTTAATGGTGGATGGATTTCCACCATAGATGTAGGAGTGATAGGGAGATTCGAGACTTTGGAGGACCTTGGTATAGTACAAATGAGACGAACCCACATGGGTGCCATGCATCCCTTGACCAATAATGACTGAAGAACCTTGAAAGGCCATAACTTGAAATCTAGAGCTCAGATTCGGGGATGGAAGTAGTCGTTGGAAATCTCGTGGTGAGCATAAGAGGATGGAAATCTTAGAAATAAGATTCAATATGTTTAAGGAAAGCGAAATTATGATACCCCATCCCTTAAAAGAGTACTTTAGGGTCGTGTGTGTTACATAATTGAGGGCATTTCTTCATGAACTTCTCATTTTCTCATGTAGCTTCTTCTAGAGACATATTCTTCTACTTTATTAGGTACTCCATAATGGTTCTATTCTGTAGAGATATATAATTCTTATCTATAACTTTTTTTGATTCGAGAATCAACTTCCCTTCTTCATCTAATTCTAGGAGTTATGTCTATACTAGAATAGTTTGTCCCAAAACTTGTTTTAGGAAAGATATATGAAAAACCTTATGAATGAAAGAATAAGGAAAATCTAACTCATATGCCACTAGTCCAATCTTGTGAATAATCTTGTAGGTTCCATAAAATTTTGGAGCTAATTTCTTATTCTTCTTCTATTTGAGAGTAGATTGCATATAAGGTTGCAGTCTCAAAAATACTCAATCACCCTCCTCAAATTGTCTTTTACTTCGATGTTGATCTTGTTGCTTCATCCTATTTTTTGCTATTTGAAGGTTTTCCTTAAAAAAATTTAATTTTTTTTTTAGTCTTTTCCATATGTGAGTCTATTTCCTCCACTTTGGAATGGTCCTACAAAAAGTATGAGATACTAGGAACTGGATGTCTATAGTCCAAATAAGCATAAGACAGTAACCAAACACGATAAGACTAAGAACCAGGAAAGCATAAAAACCTAGGTACTCAGTGACCTGTCGCCCTTGCTAGTCTGCCACGTGGACCCAGCCGGGATGGCAAATGCCTGCACGCATAGGGGGCACTTTCGTTGAGCTGGAGCATTGGAATACGCGTCGAGGAGCAAGTCCAGGCGCTGGCCCATGAGAAGGGCCCTATGCTCCAGGTCTGCCATATGGCCTCGGATTTCGAACACTAGAGCTAGGTGCTCTGCACAGAGGAGAGAGCCATGCAAACCGCCACCCACGTCGTTGAGGGGAACATTCCTCAATTCCACTGTCGCTCCCATTCCATCATCGAACTCCATCTGCTCTGGATCATCCCCTGCAGCCTTCCTTGCTGAGCGTTTGTTATCTACATTCACCTCTGCTCCGGTTGCCTGCATATCATGGCTGGTGGGGCTGTAGTCACCTGGCCAGGGAATTTCTTCAACAATGCAGCTGGGGATATCGTCTTCTTGAGCCAAATTGGGTCTGCTTTCATCCCGGTGAGTCGCCTCTATGGCGCGGGGCTCCTCTACAGTCGACAGGTCCTCCATAAACGGGTCTTCCTCCACGAAACAGGTGGGAAACACGTCCTCAACTCCTGCCTCCTGCCTGTCTCCTGGCTTAAATGTCGTGGCTTCTCTACTACAGCTGGCTCCCAACTCTGCAATAGTGGCGAGCAACGCCAATTTATCAGCCCAAGCCTTCTTCCGAAGAATGGAGGTCACCAAAGCCAGAGCACATTCCAATTTCTCTTTCTGTTGCCGCTGCGCCTTGTGGGCATTCCAAGCTGAGTCACGGCGAGGCCTGCCTCGCTTTCTAACCATAGTATTCGGGGAATGTATGAATGTACAGAGCGGTTGCAGCAAGAAGCTAATAAGCCCGGACGAGAGTGGTTGCAGGTACAGAGCAAGAGCCGATCGACTCTGTCTCGACACACAAAAAAGAAAAGTGCCAGGAGAATCCTTATCAAAATGCAACAAGAAGGGAGTGAGCCAGGACAAGAGGGGTGCAGGACTACACCAGAGCGTCCATGCGAAGAGAAGAGTCGAAGAAGGAGCAGTCCCGCTCTGTCCGGGCACAAAAGAAACCAAATAACCAGAGGCCGAGGTCACATGTCCGCCTTTAACCCCTGTCATGCTGAGTGTGTTGTGGGCATAAATGGTCGCGCGAGGGAGGAGTCCCTCCGTCGTATAGCTACAGCTATGGCCGTCCCCCATCGTAAATGCAGACTTGTGGGTGGCGGCCATCGGCATTTATGCCCGGGCTTAGTGCTAAGCCTAGTGTCACCGGAGTGCCTCGTGTCACCCCATCCGAGGCAACATTGTAACATTATTAACATATTATATAGTTACATGTTTATTTAAAAAAAAACATTTAAATAAAATTGTATCTTAGGTAATATTAGTGTTTTTGTTAATTTTTTTATTTTTTATTTTAGATGGTTTTTTTTAAATATTTTATTGAATTTTGATTATTTTTCAGTTTTTTTTTTTCTCATTTTTTTTTTCTTTTTTTAAGTTTGAAGGGATTTTTTTTTTTTAAATTTGGGTTTTGAATATATTTTTTTAAATGTGTTTTTGTCTTCATTAAAAACAAATATATTTGTGAAGATTTTTTCATTTCTCTTTATTTATTTTTTAATGTAAATTTAAGGAAAAAAAAAGAATTAGTAAATAAATTTTCAAGTGACCATTTAGGATCCAATTTTGGGTTTTTTATTTATGTAGGGATTTGTTGTCAAGGCCATAGTTTCAATTAGTTCGTAATTAGCTACAATTTTAATGTTTAGGAAAAACATTTTTCTTTAGGTAGCGTCACGTTTTTATTTAGGTGTTGATTTTAAGGTTTTTCTAAGCAACTATTTTATGTTTTAAGGCCATGCTTGAAAAAAGTTGTAATTTTGACCCAGATAGAAAAATTGGTGCTATTAGTAGCTCCACTTTTTGATTTCGGGGTTGATTTTAAAGTTTTTTTGAGCAACCATTTGATCCTTTAAGCCTATGCTTGAAAAAAGTTGTAATTTTGACCCGGCTACAAAAAATGGTGCTACTGGTAGCACCACCTTTTTATTCGGGGGTTGATTTTAAAGTTTTTTTGAGAAACTATTTAATCATTTAAGCCCATGTTTGAAAAAAGTTGTAATTTTGATCCGATTACAAAAAGTGGTGCTATCGGTAGCACCACTTTTTGATTTGGGGATTGATTTTCATGTTTTTTATGCAAAAATATGGGTTTTAAGGGCTAGAGTTCTCGTTTTGAGGTCACAGTTCTCATTAAGTTGGTAACTATGTTTCCTTTGCAAAACCTTATAGGGGCAATAATAATTGGGTGATAATTTATTGTCCTTCATTTGTTGCTTGAGGGACATCTGTTTATATGGTTGTAGCCTCAAAAATACCCAATCATCCACTTCAAATTCCCTTTCACCGTGATGTTGATCTGCTTGTTGTTTCATCCTATTTTGTTCCATAACCAAGTTGTTCTTTAATAGTTTTAGAACCTCTTGTTGGTTCCCTATGTGGTCCTCCATTGCTTGAACCTTTATAGTCCATTTCAAAGGTGATATGATGAATGAATGATAATATCCTTAAAATGTCAGAAATGGGGGCATTTTTTATAAGTATGTAAGGATGTGTTGTACCTCCATTACGCCAAGGGAAACCACTTAACCCATTGTTTCTGTTTATTAGATGAAAAACGACGAAGATATATTTTTAGACATTTATTCACAATCTCAATTTGTCCATCAAATTGAGGATGGTAAGATGAACTATGAGCCAATTGAGTACCCAAACAAGGAAATAATTTAGTCCAAAAATTTCCAGTGAAAATTGGATCTCTGTCACTTACAATAACCTTGGGGACACCATGTAGATTTTGCATTGTTTCCATGAATGATGTGGCTACTATACTTGCTACAAAAGGATGATAAAGAGATAATGGTCATATTTTGTCACTTGATAAACTACTACCATGATGATAGTGTTTCCTTCATATTTGGGTAATCATGTAATAAAATCCATTGAAACTTCTTCCCAACATCAACTTGGTATAGATAATGGTTGTAGGAGACCTGAAATATTGATTGTCTCTCCCTTATTCTATTGGCAGAACACACATTCATACACAAATTTTTTAACATTAGTATTAAGACCTTCCTAGAAAAAATCCTTCTTGATCCTATGGTACGCTTTCAAGAATCCTGATTGTCCTCCTATAGGAGAAGCATGTAATTCCAAAAGGAACTTCTATTTTATTTGGGAATTATTACATAATTATAGGTGTTCATGATACCATAGAAAATAATTCTTCCATACAAAAGTTTCTAATGAACTAGGGTCATGTTGTAGTTTTTGAATGATCTTTCATACCTCTTGATCTTGCTTCCATTCTATCCTTGTTTCTTTCACCCAATCAGATTGTGGAATAGAAATAACACATAGTGAACCTTTTGTTTCTTATTCTTTCCTTGAAAGGGAATCTACCACAACATTATCTTTTCCTTTTTTGTAAATAATTTAATTTATGCAACACGAAAACAAGATAAAACACTCATATTTTAAAAATGATTGTTCAACCAACTGCTTGGGATGGACTTTCCACCCAACCATATACTTTTTGTTCCAAATATCAACAACAAATCACCTCTGAGCCAGGTCTAGCAATGCACAAAAGAGGGTGGTCTTTCACTGTCCACTCACAACTCAAAAAATCCCACAACCCACCAACATTCTCCTACAGTTATCCCAATTTTCCACAAGCTCTCATCCTCTTGACCTGCTCAACCCAATGAATGTAGCCCTTCACTAATAACAGTCCATCGAGCATCACATTCGTTTATCAAGGTCTCTCTAGCATAGGTAACTAGGAATCTCACTATTGGGAAACTCAAGGGAGCTCACTACTAGGAAAACTTCTAGGAAAAACATCAACAATCACTTGTTTTTATAGTGCAAATCATATAGAAGTTCACTCTTCAGGCCTGACAACTTGGCTCTTTATTCTTTTGCTCCAAATATGCTCCAGAATTCTCCCTCCATGGTTGCTCCAGCTCCAAGCTCTTCTTCATTGCTATTTGCTTGTTGTTCATGCAAAAACATTAACTGTCCAAAACTGTTGTAAAGTCCCATACACATTTCCTCTCTTTGACTTACTTGCTTGACTTGTGCACTAGATGCATTTGAAGCCTACACATGTATACTTGTAGTTTTATATGTACACAATGCACTCACCATTGCAAGGACTAATTTCTTGATAATCCTCAAACAAGAAAATTAAAATAGTATAATGAAGCTATCATAATATGAACAAAGACACTTTAGTAAGGTATTTTTGAGAAATATGGTCTTGAGATCATTATTGAAGTTTTGGTTTTATCCTATATCATAAATGAGATAACATATGATTTAGAAAATAATCAATATATTAAATAATGATTTTCTCACTTTTTTATATTAAAATATTGAGTATGTATTCCCTATATTTATAGGACATTTGGGATAGGACCACATTATATGTGGGTAGATACAAGTGAAGGTGAAAATTTCACCTAAGGTGTCTTCTCAACTAAATGCATTAAAACATACAACTAACATAATGACTTATTTATATGGATAAGTAAAAATGTGCATATTCTTTTTTAGATTATGTACATGCATAATAATCATAGTAAAAACACATCTTACCTAAGTAAACTTAAGATAAAGGTGTAGATACACCAAACCCCTATTAAGTGCAACTTAGGGGAGAGTGTTGTGCCTCTTTTGTCACCTAAATGAGAAAAACAAAGGTGCTTACAAGCTTAGTTGGGTTAGCTAAGCAAGACAGCTGTAAAGGAAAGGGTTAGAGAAATAAACATAAAAGACTAAGCTAAGAATTAAACTAGGAAAGGAAATAACAACTAAACTATTGTGCATAAGGGCATAAGAGAAAGAAGCAAACAAGACTCATGTCACCAAAGGAAAGGATTTGTATTAATGAAAAGAAAAACACCAAAGAGAAAGGAGACTTTGGGTCCCTTCTTCCTCCAAGGGAGGGCTCTTGGATCCCCAAACTTGAGCCCTTCTTACAACTTGGAAACTTGAAAGAAATGGTGAAAGAATCCCAAGCTAACCCACTCAAAATGTGAGGTGGATTGCCTAAATGGAATGATGCTAGTATGCTCTTGATGGAAAAGGAGGATTCCCCAAGAGAATAGCAGCAGCATAACCTTACAAATGAATTCCTTGAAAATATAGTGCACCCATGGCCTTCTTTTATAGCATAGCTTTGAGGCATTATGCAACCAACTTTTACTGTGAAAAGGGGTTGTTTAGGGCATTTTTAGGTCTTTGACCAGCTACCCAGCCGAATCCAACCGAGATTTGTATGTCAAATCGACTTGGAAGCTAAACCAGAAGTGGGTGGGAGGAAAACCAACCTCATAAATGTGTCGTTATCAGGTGTGCGCGGCTTTTAGCGTCCACAGTCGCGCATCGTGCGCATGTGCACTTTTCCTGCATTTCTGAATGGCACATGTGCATGTGCGCCCTGTGTAGTCATAGCGCATCTTGATTTTATAACTGGTTATATAGTTTTTGACCTTTTGGAAATGTTTTTTTGGCAATTCTAGTCCATGGGTGGACTCATAGCTGTTTGAAAATGCTGGATTCTTGTAACCATTTGCGGACGAAATTTCAGTGATAACAGATGCCCCCTGATGGATCAGGTTAGGAGCATACGGATAGCCAAAATTCATCAATTTTTCTTCTACTGAGAGTATCCTTGTAAGAAAGAGCGATAGTGAGAGTATCAAGAGTGACCTCATTGGAGGGAGAAGGGAACCTGTAGGACCCAACCGTCCATAAGGTGTGTAAAATAAATTGCGTACAAACGAGGCGGGCATGCCCCATGCTCGTGTCATGTAACTCAACAAAAGGGTGTTGTATAGTAACTGAAACTATGTGTTGATGTAGATAACTGCAACGCCCTCAGGGGTGGTTGTGATAAAGGTAGAGAAAAATTCTAAGGAGGAACATACTCTGAACAGTAGGCAATGACACATGTAAGAAGTATCACAGATTCTATAGGCATTGATAGCCTAGCCAAGTTCAGAGGTCTTCGGAAAGATAAGAAATAACTGCAATAGTCGCAAAGTAAGACCCACCGTAACATGAGAAAGTGTTGAAGTCAAATTTTATGGGGGTCAATGACAACAAGGAGTAATGGTGGATCTCCCTGT
Organism: Picea glauca; assembly: GCA_000966675.3. Classification (NCBI taxonomy): domain Eukaryota; kingdom Viridiplantae; phylum Streptophyta; class Pinopsida; order Pinales; family Pinaceae; genus Picea; species Picea glauca. Next base: position 52,409 of record JZKD02S1718960.1, read on the forward strand.
GTCATCCGAGACTTTTCATTGGAAAGGTAATGAGAGTCAAGATATTGTCGCCCTTCTAGAAACTGTGTTGATGTCGACAAAAGGGAGACACGACTCCAAGAAGCAAAGGGCTTCGTGAAATCTACTAAGTGAGGTTAGGAACTAAGGAGGTACATGGACGAAGTCAAGATGCATGGAGACTCAAGACTTCCCTTGGTTGGGGATATATGCGAAGTATAAGTGGTTGCAACCATTTAATGAGGTCAAGTGTCAGGAGGACAATGAGATGTGGGATAAGTTGTGCTAGAGGCGGGACAAAGTGAACAAACTCAGAGAGCAGAGGTAGGTGGTTTGTGGGATACTCAGAGTTTACGAACAATGTCAACAGGGGTAGAAGATAAGAGGTGCCCCAACCAAGGGCGACATGGGTTGCGTTTTCCAAGAAGGTCACCGAAGGGGATGACAAAACGCTATTTAAAATGATGGAAATAACGGATTAATTACAAAAAGAATTTAAAAAATCCATGGGGATAATAATGTAGATACAGAAACAGGTGCCCCAATGTAGGATGGCTTGGCCTGGGGATGGCGCAAGTTGGTGGAAAAATCAAGTGGAGGGTGGGAGCCCCATAGGCTGGTTTCTGTAGTAAGGCAATGTATGGAGGGAAATCTGCGGATGGGCAGACTTGATGATGGGTAAAATGGATGGTAAATGATGTTGCGGGAGTGCAGTGAAAATAATCCGTGAGGAAGTGCCCTGGGAGTCCATTGGGAAGGCTAGCAAAATGAGGAGAATGAGTATGTGGTTGATGCTCGACATGATGTAAGACTATCAGGACTCCCATCCTTAAAGGGTTGAAAACAACATGAGTGTCAGAGTGCCAAGGGGTCTATGAATGGGACAACTCATGTGGGGGAGAGTGCTACCGGGTGACAGTATCTGAAATGCAATGGAGGTGGTGGTACTGCAAAGCCAGATATTGGGACCCTAAAGGAAATTTCAGAGGGTGTGACTAGAGATGAAATTGAGATTCAGAGGGAATGATTACATTCCAGTGTTGATTATATACCTGAAGGGGTTGCGCTAGTGTATGATGCCCAAGTACCTGCACACATGAAAACCAAATACCCGACGTGAAAAATATCTGAAGAGAATCGAACATACAAGCATTTATTTGATAATTTTGAACATATGCATACCTGGGCAGGGTATGAAAAAATGGCTCCCTGGGGGATAAGGATGAAAAATGGCCCGGGGACTATTTTGATGTAGAGGATGGGGTGCTGATATCGTGGCTGAAGACGGATCGGAAAACGGACACTCAGTGCTCCTGGACTGGGGTCTGGAAGTTTGGAAAAAAGGAATATATATAGCTGTAGGGCCAACATTGCCACCTCATTTTACCTGTTGTCAGAGTGATTGGACGAGAGATATTCAGAGGATATTTGGAGATTCCAGGAGAGCGAGACAGTCAATTTAGGACTAGTGAGCTTTAGGTTAGTTGTCTTATCGTCCTGCATAGAATTAGGTTTTCTATTTGTGGGCAGGGCCTGTACGGAGGGTCGTACAGGCAGTTTTATGGGTATGGGCCCCCCAATGCACAGGCGATCGAGAAATATAAGCACATGGGTGCATTCCTATTATCCTGATATCTGCACATGGGGGTGCCCTAATGAGTGACATAGGCGCGCATGGTATGTGCACCTGTAAACTAAACAGCTGCGCATGGGTGCGCGGCTGTGTAATGGACAGGCGCGCTACAATGCACACCTATGTATGTGACAGGGGCACATGAGGTGCCTCTGTATGACCAACAGGCATGCACATATGTGCGACTGTGAGATGAACAGGTGTGCATGTGTGTACGCCTGGGGGGTGAACAGGCACACACGTGTGCGTGCCTGGGGGGTGAACAAGCGCACATGTCTGTGAGCCTGTGGGTTTAAACAACTGCGCCTTGGGGGCAAGGTTGACAGGTGCTAAACTTATCTTTTTTGGAGATTTTTAATGTGTTTATGGTGGAGACGGCTGATCGAGAACTGTATTATGTGGTTGCAAGTGATCATCTTGGATGATGTCGGTTCAATGGAGAGAGAGGGATCGGTCGCAGCTTAGAGAGGTTGTGTCCATTGAGGAGCTGGTGGTTCTTGATACTTTGGTAGCATGTGGGCTGCTGAAGTTTTTCGAGTGCCCCTTGATATGAGCCCAGGAGTACCTCCTACAATTCTTGATCCAGATGTGGAGTCCGGATTTGCATTGTTTTATGGTGCGGGGTGAGTAGTTGGCCTTCATTGCGGTGAAGGATGTGTATTTTCTTACTGGGCTCCCTTTTCGGGGAATTCCCTTACCAGCAGAGCCCGTATTACCTAGGGATGGGCAGTTGGCTACCTTAGGCTGGAGGTATTGTTCGAGGGAGGATTTTATGTCAAGCTCCGTGGTGAGTATCAGGGCTATGGATGCCCTGGTTCATCATTGTGTAGCAGCGATGGTTGTGAGGGTTTATGAATCCCTCGCGACGCAGGGGATCAGTGGTGGTTAGCTAAGGATTATGGGGAGAGAATTTTTCCTGGGGCTTGATGCTGCATGCCAAGATGGTAGGGAAGCTCGATAGGTGTCGGGTTGCAGACTCAAGGGATTTTGCCTTTGGGTCCATTTTGGTGGCATGGTTTTTGGAGAGGGTGTCGATGTTGCACCCTAGAGTTTTATTGGGCGCACCTGGGGCGCAAGAACTGTGACTGATGCGGTGGTCGAGGATTTTGATTTGCCATGGTGGTGGGGAGGGTGGCCACTTTTTCACGACCGAGGCTGCACAAGTGTGGCGACAGATGCTGCAGATCCTACTGCAGTATCTGTACTGTGGGGTGGACTTCCAGGGTGATCCGGATATGGTGTTACCTCCAGGAGAGGTGTTCAACCATCGAGGTATGATGTGATTGTTTATGTTTTAATACTTAGATAGTATAGCATGTTTACTATGTATATATGGATGTTGATTCTATCCTTTGTTTGTTTGTATGTGCAGATGTGGGAACTCACGGGCGTGAGGTTGAGTGGGTTAGAATGTCGATTTGTCAGGGGCCAGTGAGGCCTCTACTAGTAGAGTCGCAGGCAGGAGAGAGACGGCGATACAAGGATGTTGAGGCGAGACCAGATGGAAAGGAGAGAGCGGCTAGGAGACGTCGTTTTGACGACCCTCGTGCAGGGCCATCACATGCTCCTCTGATCGAGGCTGAGGGAAATTTTGAGGATATTCGTCGCTGCTTGGAGGCGATGCTACAAGGTGTGCCTGAGGGCATGTGGTCGCACATCCAAGACGAGGACGTCCTAGAGCAGTGTGGGGGTTCCGTTTATGTGGTGGACCGTGGTTCAGCGAGCAGTAGTAGCAGGTGCTGCTATGAATGGGCAGTTACCTCCAGGGTCGGAGGGATCGATAGCGGGTGGGGTGCCACCTCCTGAGGAAGGGCCAGATGGTGGTGTTCTAGAGGCACCATGAGTGTCTCTGTGTGTATATTTTTCTATTATATAGGCTAGTGAGTCGATTTGGTGTGGTGACACCAGTTTTGTACCGAGGTGATGTAAAAGATGTACTCTATTTTTTGTGTAAACATTTTGATGGCACTTTTGACCTATATATATATATATATATATATATATATGGATATACATTTTGGGGGTCTTTGTGATGTTCACATGTGTGTGAGAATTTTTAATGTTGTTTATGATGTCTAATCTATATGATGTGACAAACTTTTAATGGTTTATGTGTGTGTTAAGGTGTCTTGATGTGATATATGCCAATCTTGTACAATGTTAGCCAGGTTATCTGTGATTTGATTAAATTGTCTTGGAATATGTGTAAATGTAATGAAATCAAAATGTCGAGATAAAAGTCTAACTTGCAGGTATTTGCGAAAGAGGCAAGGATCAAGGATGCGGTACACATTGTTGAGCTGGAGGACGACCAGTTGTGAGTCAAGTAAGACACTAAGGTGATGAATACGATGATAGCTGGCATCAGTGAGGAGACCAATGACGGTAGTGTACTTGGCTTGGTTGTTGGTTGTTGAACCCAAACATATGCCGCTGGAGTGGAGCAGTTCATGTAAGGGGGAATAGAGGGCCCAAGTAGTCGAAGCGAGATTTTGTGTCCAACGGCTGGCGTCATCGGCATAACCGATGTGATAGGCCGATGGAGGAGGCATATGTCAATAACACCAATGATAGTTTAGGAGTAAGGTATGTAAAAAAGATTAAAAACACTATAAAAGAAAAATAACCTAATGTAAAATGTCTATGCTCAGGTGTAAAATTTCCTTAAGTACAACCTGTTGATGGGTTCTTTGAGAGAGAGGCACTCGGGGGAAGCCAGGATGTATGCACCTTTAGTGAGGCAATGTTGGATAATGTAAGGGCCATTCCATAATGACTCAAATTTTCCATGACCGAGGGTATTGTGAACGATGTCGTAAGCAAAGATGAGGTTACCTTCGTGAAATGAGAGGAGGTTGACATGGCGATCAAAGGTGGCTTTTGATCATTTTTTGGCTACCTCATTGTTTTGTAATGATGATCGACGATCTTCATCCAGGGACTCTAAGTTCAGCAAACGCTGCTCCATTGGAGCAATGTCGGGTAATAGCTCAATTGTGGTGCGAAAGGTGGGGATTTCGCACTCGATAGGAACAGTGGCCTCTACCCCGTGGACTAGATGAAATGGTGTGAAACCGGTGGCCATTTTCACGGCTGTACGGTAAGCCCATAGCGCGGAAAATAACATATGATGCCAATTGGTCTTATGTTTGTTAACCGTGTGTTGTAACATGGTCTTGAGGACCTTGTTAACTGCTTCGACTTGTCCGTTGGATTGAGGGTAATATGGTGAAAAAAATTCATGGGAAAATCCTAATCGGGATGAGAGTTCGACGAAAATATCATTCTCAAAATGTCTCCCATGATCAGAGACTAGTTGGAGTGGTACGCCAAAATGGGAGATGACGTGATTGAAGAAAAAACATGCTGCGGTGTCAACGGTATTGTTGAAGGTAGGCATGGCTTCAGCCCACTTTGTGAAATAATCGACTGCGACGATAATGTATTTGTGCCCATTGTTGGATGGGGGGTTGCACATCATGAATTCGATACCCCATTTACAAAAGGGGCTTGCAGTAATGACTGGGTGTAGGAGAGCAGGTGGTGCTCGTGCTTTGTTGGCATAAAGCTGGAATTTATCACATCGCTTCATGGCATGAATGCAATCGTGAAATAATGTAGGCCAAAAGTAACCTGTGCGGATGATTTTATGAGCGGTGGACATCCCCGAAAGGTGGCCTCCGCAAGCACCGTTGTGGTAGTCATTCAAGACTCGATCGGCCTTGTCAATGGTCAAGCATCGACGGAGTATGGTGTTGACCCCTCACTGATATAAGATATCTCCAATGAGGTGATAGCGGGGGGGCTGATGGCAAAAACATCGACGATCATCTCGTGAGAGGTGGTTACCGAACTTTTGGGTTCAGAGGTAGACAAGGAGATCGTCGTACCAAGGATCATCCGAGGGGATGTAAAAGAGATGTTCATCGGGGAAATTGGTATTGACGGGGGCACTAGTAGTATCAGAGGGGAAGGTTGTGACGAGCTTAGCGAGGACAAGAGATTTCTTTCTATTGGGTGTTTCGAATTCGAGATCGTACTCCTGAAGGATAACGATCCAGCGAGCAAATTTACCGTTAATTTGATGACAACTAAGCAAGTATTGCATGGGGTTGGAATCTACTATGACTTTGGTTGTGCGAAGCAGAATGTAATGGTGTAGTTTCTGGACTGCGAGGATGACTGGAAGGGCTAGTTTCTCTTCGTGATTGTATTTCAAGGGTGGCCTTGAGAGGTTTTTACTAATGTAGTAAATGGCATGCTCGCGATCATCATCTCCTATTTGAATGAGAACTCCTACTACTGACACGACTGAGGCTGATATGTAGAGGATATAGTCGTGATTATAGTTGGGTGAAATAATTAAAGGGGAATTGGAGAGTGCTATTTTAAGATCGTCGAAAGATTTTTGGCAAGTTCATCCCAGTGGAATGGGATGTCGTGGCGTAATAAGCGAAGGAAACCGTGTGCTCGAGTGGCATAGTCTGGGACAAATCGCCGTAAAAAGTTAGTTTTTCCTTGTAGGCTCTGGAGTTGGCGTAAATTCCAAGGGGGTGGAATTTATGTGATGGCCTAGAATTTGAGGGGGTCCACGGTAATACCACTTTGGGAAACGATGAACCCTAGGAGGCACCCGGCAGTGGCGCAAAACACGCACTTAAGGGGGTTTAGGTGGATGTTGTACTGACGACACATTTCGAAGATGATTCGTAAATCATCAAGATGTTGAGCTCATTTTTTGGATTGAGTTGTGAGGTCGTCCAAGTATGTGAGGATGATATGAGACAAATCATGAAAAATGTATGTCATAGCCCGTTGGAAAGTTGCACCAACGTTTTTTAGGCCAAAAGGCATGACACGATATGCAAAAGTATCCCAAGGGGTAGTGAATATTGTTTTGTATTGATCGGTTGGGTGGATTTGGATTTGGTTATAGCCAGAGAAACCATCCATGAAGGATAAAGCCTCGTGGCTTGTGCAGTCGTCGATAATTTGATCGATGAAAGGTGTTGGAAAGTTGTCTTTGGGACAGGTGTGATTGAGATCATGAAAATCCGTGAATACACGGATGGTGCCCTGTTTTTTTTTAACGGGGATAGGGTTGGAGACCCATGAGGTATAGGCGATAGGGTAAATGAATCCAACCGCGTGTAATTTGTCGATCTCGGCTTTGATGGCTGCTGCTTTGGATGGGTGTAGCGGTCATTGTTTTTGGTGAATTGGTGTGATATGAGGCCAAGTGTCTATGCAATGTTTGACAATAGAGGGATCAAAGCCAAGCATCTCTGTGTATGACCAAGCAAAAATATCCCGATACTCTTGGAAGAGGGCTTTGTAGGAGGTGACTTCTTTAGGAGTGCATGCGACGCCATTGGTGATTTCCTCGACGACTCCATTTTTTATCGAAATATCTATTTTGAGGATAGGGGAAATGTTTTCCATATTTCCTTCTTCAAAAGCGTCAAGGGTAGGATGGGGTTGTTGAACCAGTCAATATTCCTGGATGGGATAAAATCCTTGGTTTCGAATGTGTAAATGGAGTGTTGGTTAGGAGGCATGAATTCTTCTTGTGACAAGAAGAGTTCTCTGTGGTGTAGTGCATCCCATGGGTAGTCAGGGGTGGTTAATTCCTCGAGTATGTCCTCATCACAGTGGAATTGACGAGAATACAAGGGATCTAAAAGAGTGCTATCAGTGATGGTTACCGTGTGGTTATCTTCTGGTGGTGAAGAAGCAGGAGGGATGATGCAATGAGATTGTGATAATTCTCTCATCATAAACCAAATATCGAGATATTGAGGGTTAAAAATGGTAGTGGGGCGTAAAATTTTCATGGGGAAATGAATGGGACAATTGGGGGGATTTGGGGGTAAATTCTCGTATAAATCATCCAAGAACCATGGAGGAGTGGGGAGTGTTTCTGGCTCAGGAGAAATAATATGAAGAATCTCTGGTGATGAGATAGTGTTAGCCATCAATTCTGTAGGGGGGTGTAGGGGTTTGAATGAGGGTCACTTGGTGTTGCCTACATTCAATGATCATAGGACATTGATAAGTGAAATGATCTAGGGATTTGCAGAGAGAGAAATGGCATCTCATACGTTCGTTGACTGAGGTTGTGAAATAATGGATGTCGGTGATAGTAATTGGGGTGGGTGTGTGTTCAAAGCTCTGGCGTACAACTATTAGTGTTTGGCGGAACTGAGGTAACACTGGATAGTGGTGTGTGTAATGGCCATATTCTGAACAGATGGCACATGCAAATTTGGTTTGCAATCCTTTGTTACTTGTGTTCTGTGAGATAGCAGTAATACTGGAGGAAGCAATGAGCGGTGATGAGATTTTGATGAGATTACGTAACTCGGGGAGAGATGGGCATTTGTTGGTGGGGTGTCCGTCTTTCTCGCATAGTGCACAAGGAGGTTGGATGCGTGGGGGAAGTCGAGCGGTGGGATCCTTCTTCTTTTTCCTGCCCCCAGCTGTAGTAGGGGGGTTAGTGGGTGGGGGTGTAGGGGGTATGGTGGGAGTGAGTATGGGAATCTGCATCGGGATTCCTTCAGTTTGGGGTGGGAGGGATGGTTGAGGAACCATCTCTGGTGGATGTAAATACCAAACTAGGATTTCCAGTACCATATTAGGGAGGGTAAGCATTGCAGTGACCTGAAAAGCCTGTACACCTAGTGGGGGGTAAAATAAAGGGATTTAAATAATGGCTTGGGAAACTATCTTCCAAACTGGGATGTGGCCTTGGGGTGAGGTGAAATCATGGACTAGTGGGGTCGACGAGTTTGTAGGAGATTCTTGAGGGAGGAGGTCTGCGACTAGTGGGACGTCAGATATAAGAGAAGCCTCATTGGGAGGAAGGGTACCTTGAATGTTAGTTCCGTTGGATGAGATGACACATACTTGATTGGAAGGGTGAATGAGTGGTGGTGCACCATGGTAAGTTCCTAACAAGGATGGGTCTTTGAAAATTCTGGGTCCCATCTTGATGAGTGGGTATGCCTCAGGATTAGTGTGGACATAAGGGAGAATGTTGTCGATGTTGGTAGAAGGGTTAGGCTCATAATGTGAGACTTGGTCAATGGTAATGATCTTCCCATTATGGGAGAACATCATGGTTCGAAAGACGGAAGAGACAACTTCCTTCATATCATACATGTAGCTACAATCGAACAAGATATTGTAGTCGAGTGGAGCATCAGTAACTTCATTGTCAATGAGAATGGTCTTGCCCTTGAGTTCTACAGGGACATTTTGGAAGAGCCCTTCAGGAGAAGATGGTCGTCCGTCATAAGCTCTTAAGGTAATGGTGGATGATATGAGTTCGGGGGAACCAAGTTTCTTCCATACAGACTTGGACATGATCCATGTGGATGTGCCTTCACTGATGATGCATCGATGAACGGTAATGTTCCAAATTTTTACTAGGATTTGAAAAGCGATGAGAGCGGGGAGACGAGGTTCTCCGCTGCCGAGATCAAATGTGATAAGTTGAGTATCTGCTGGGTCGACTGCCCCCAAGGTAGAAAGTAATGACTTCCACTGAGTGGGACAAGTTTGAAGTACTTCTAAGACTAACATGGCAGCCAGGGATTGTGCCAAGTCATCAACCAAACTGTAGTTATGAGCCGCCCTAGCTTGAGGGTTGTGGACATTCCTACGCAATGGGATGAGAGGGATGCGAAGAGGTGTTTTCGTGTTAGGGCGAGGGATCATCAACGGGGGTCCTGTTGATGTTGGGATTGTTTCTGATGGAATGGGAAGAGACTCAGAGGGTGCCTGGTATTGACGACTACATGTTTGTAGAAGGATCTCTTCCTCACTAGTGAGGAGGATAGTACAATCTATGATATTGTTTGAGTTGAGATATTGCCCCAACTATGGTGGGGTAGGTTGCATGTCTTTTTGGGTGTTCATCACTCCTTGGTGTGGAATGGGGTTTTGTAGCACGACTGGGGTTGGTTGTTGCACGTATTGTTGTGGGGCCTACTGAGGGGCAGGCGGTGTTGGAGGATGTGGTCCATTCACTGAGTCTTTCACCTGTTTAAAATCAACGATTTGGGGGAATTATGAGTATAATGACCGAACTCACCGCAAAGGGCACATGGGAAGTTGGTCCGAATGTTATTGTTATTTTTCTCTTGGTGTCTGTTGTTGTTGCCCCGCAGGGGGTTCTGAGTCCCTTGATTATGGTGGACTCCATTGGGTTGGTTATGTTGGGGGTGATTTTTGCCTTGGCCTGGGTTGTTATTGTTCCAGTTTTTTCCTTTCTTTTTGGCATTATTTGACTGATGAGTTTGATTTTCCGTATTCAGTTGTTCAAAATTTTGATATTGCTTAATAGGATAGGGTTGAAAAAAATTAACCCCAGCGTGAGGGTGTCCTGGCGGTGGAACCATGGGCTGTGGAGGGCCAGGGAATGGAAAGTACAGATTATGTTGTGGTAACAATTCGTAAGGTACATAGGAAGGCATGGCACTGTCACTAGTACTTAGAGTATAAGCTGAGGTAGTGGGAGTACCAGAACTTGTTTGGATAGGTGGGCGTATGGTGGGTGTCGGCGGTGGCCCATTGCTGGGTGGAGGAGGGGCAATAGGGTATGGTTGTTGATAAGGGGGTGGAGGATAATAAGGGGTTCCTCCATATGCCGACAGATATTGAGGTGTGCCATACATTGATGGTTGTGGGGGTTGTGGTGCATGGTGCGTGGTGTTACCAATCATTCTGTCTGCTAAGTGAGACATCTCAGGTTTATCTTGGCCAAATGGCACGGGTTTTGGGAGATCAGGGAGTATTGTATACAAGTACCCTGATTGTGAATAAATGAGGTTGTATTGTTGAGCCTTACTGATAGCTTATTCTTCTGATTGAGGGAAGGTGGAAGCTACATATTTACCGAGGAGAGAGATAAGTGATCTGAGAAACCAATCAAGGCATTGTTGTTTGGTGGTTTCTACTTTGCACAAACTACGCCATCGACGCCACTCGAGAATGTGATTAGAAATATGTGTGGCTGAGGTTTGTTTAAAATAAGAGAGTAGTTCAAAACCATTGTCATGGTGGATTGGTAATTGGAAGAAGGTCAAAAATGCTTTGGCCAAGGACTCGAAAGTCGCATGGGACCCTGATTTTTCGTCTACATACCATTTGGTTGATGGGCCAGTGAGTGTGCATTGAAATAATCGTAGTCGGATGGAATCATACATAATGTTGTTGGAAGAGCACCATACGTGGAAACTCATGACATGGTTGGCAGGGTCATCTCCTACCTTTCCTTCAAACTTGGGGATATTTGAAGGTAGTTTGGTAGGCATTGCAGGCCATGTGGGGTCATGCAATATAGGATCATTTGTGATTTTTCTGAGGTCTAGTATGTTGAGAGAGGCCAAATATGGCATCTGGAGTGGTGGTGGAGGATTAGTTCCAGCCATGGTGTGGGGGTTTTCTGAACTTGACCCTTAAGGGGGACTAGGTGGGTTTGTACTTCCCCTTTGAGAGGAAGTTATCCCCCCGCTTCCATGTAAAGGAGAGTGAGTGGATGGTGGACCTTGGGAATTGGACCTAAGTAAGGTGGAACTGAGCAAAGCAGATCCAAAAATAGTGGTACTCACAAGAGTGTGAGAAGGTGGGGCTAGTGGGTTGGAAAGACTAGGAACTCCCCCTAGAATAGGAGGGAGATTTAGCAAGTGTATGGAACAATGGGGGTTCTATGGGTCCCCTATGATGTTTGACTAGTTGAGTGAATGTGTGTGAATGGTGGTGAGAGTAAAATAAACAAGAGCCTTTGCTACAATTTTTGAACTTTACACAATATATATCTAAATCAAAATGTAATCAGAAGTGCATCATACATAAAGTGTTATGATAAAGAAGCATATATGTGGATAGGTGGATTTTGTCCACATGGGGGAACAAAGAAAACAAATGCTCGTGTCCTAAAAGATGTAACGTCCTTCCTCTCAAATAGCACTGGACCTTCCATTAGTACTCAACAGTGGGGTCTGAAGTCACCGGAAGAGAAACTAGTGAAGGATGAAGTAATCAGTTATAATGAAGGGTAGAGGGGGCATATCCCAAAAGAACTATCGATATTTCCCAATAGCCACACAAAATCTAATCAAGGTACAATTTCATCCCACAATTTCCACCTCGGTAGATGTCCTAAAATTTGGTCACTAGGTACCTCGGTCAAAGTGGGGCATTTAGATTTTCAGCCTAAGAAATGGGTCACAGACTGGATCCCGTCCAAGAGGTGGGTGCCTCAAGGGGGGATGCATAGAAAAACCGGACCTCGGCCTTCAACTCTTCACGGGTATCTCCCTGCCTTATGGTGTTAGGAACACTTGACTTGAAGGATTTAAAAGTTTCCTATTTGACAACTTCTATTGTTTTGAAAATG
>JZKD02S1718960.1:70032-81428 GCA_000966675.3 Picea glauca
AGTCCAAAACCCTAATTCCTTAACTGGAAATAGAAAACCATCGGCAAAAAACCATGTGCCAAAAAACCACCTAATATCATGTGGTCCCGGAAATATGTCATCCCGGTAATATGTCGTCCCAGAAATATGTCATCCCGAAAAAAAGAAATTTCGGGGGCGCTGCCCCCGAACCCCCGTGCGGGGGACTCCACCCCCCTATGCGCCAGGCGCAAACGCTCAGACACTACTACTCGTGCAAAGAATATAACACATACCCAACACTAAGTGCCTATGTGTTTTGACTAATCCTTTTATATGGAGAGGGAACTAAGTGTGGTGCAGATTACAACATGCATGGAATCATCTTTAAGAAGGCTAGGGGCCTTCTACAAGTCACAAAAATGCTTACAATGTGTATTTTTTTGCACAGGTGCGCAGGTCTCAGAGTAGATAGAGGCACATTGAGCACTAGTGCGCTAACTGGAAAAGAATTTTGAGCGCAGGTGCGTGGAAGGAACTGAGTAACACAGTAATTTTGGTGCACGTGCACACGATGCGTGACTGTGGGCCAATAAACCCACGCACAACTGTCACACGGCCGTGAAGAAAATTCTTGATGGAATTCTCTCAACTCAGCATAGAATTTGGCTTCCTATAGGTTGTCTTGGGCCGGTTATGGTACCTGTAGGTTAAGTAAACAAAAAGAAGAGCTAAAATAACCCAAATGGGGTAGGAAATTGATACCTTTCCCCAGTGGAGTTGCCAATCTATTACGCCTCTTTTGTCACCTAAATGAGCAAAACAAAGGTGCTTACAAGCTTAGTTGGGTTAGCTAAGCAAGACAACTATAAAGGAAAGGGTTAGAGAAATAAACATAAAAGACTAAGCTAAGAATTAAACTAGGAAAGGAAAGAACAACTAAACTATTGTGCATAAGGACATAAGAGAAAGAAGCAAACAAGACTCATGTCACCAATGGAAATGATTTGTATTAATGAAAAGAAAAACACCAAAGAGAAAGGGGACTTTGGGTCCCTTCTTCCTCCAAGGAAGGGCTCTTGGACCCCCAAACTTGAGCTCTTCTTACAACTTGGAAACTTGAAAGAAATGGTGAAAGAATCCCAAGCTAACCCACTCAAGAGGTGAGGTGGATTGCCTAAATGGAATGATGCTAGTATGCTCTTGATGGGAAAAGAGGATTCCCTAAGAGAATAACAGCAGCATAACCTTACAAATGAATTCCTTGAAAATATAGTGCACCCATGACCTTCTTTTATAGTGTAGCTTTGAGGCATTATGCAACCAGCTTTTAGTGTGAAAAGGGGTTGTTTAGGGCATTTTTAGGTCTTTGACCAGCCACCCAGCCGAATCCAACCGAGATTTGGATGTCAAATCAACTTGAAATTTGAACCAAAAGTGGGTGGGAGGCCGACCAACCTCATAAATGCGCCTTTCTCAGGTGTGTGCATCTTTTAGCGTCCACAGTTGCGCATCATGCGCATGTGCGCTTTTCCTGCGTTTCTGAATGATGCATGTGCATGCGCGCCCTGTTTAGTCATAGCGCATCTTGATTTTATAATTGTTTATATAGTTTTTGACCTTTTGGAAATGATTTTTTGGTAATTCTGGTCCATGGGTGGACTCATAGCTATTTGAAAATGCTGGATTCTTGTAACCATTTGCGGATGAAATTTCAGTGATAACAAAGAGTAAAAAGGAGTTTGATCCTCTCAAATGAGTTTGGACATAAATGTTTGATTAGGTACTCAAGTACAATAGATAAAAAAAACATAAAACGAGTGTCCTTGTGGATGTTAATCCATCTCATTACAGTGCATGGGTAGCTAGTCATTGCAATGATTGAGTTAGAAAAGCATTTGGTGCTTTGTACAAGGCTCACTATGAAGAAAATTTGATCTTGAACAAAATGGTAAATCACAAAAAATCACTTGAGGAAGCATCACACACCATCTTCCCACAATGCTTAATTTGATAGATGTAAATGATGACAATATATGTCATGTGTGATGGTGAAATCCAAAGGTCTGAGCTGAAGGTGATGATGATTTTGAGCAATGCAAGTAAGAAACACTCCAAAATGGCTAGCTCAAAGGCTAGTAAGGAAACACTATGCATGATCACGGAGGAAAACGCCTAGTGACACTTTTATAATATCCACATGAATGACCCAAAATCCACTACTTGGATATGTCCAATGTTGCAAAAAGAGATGTACCAAAAATTAAAGTGCCATTAAGGACAACAATCCTTAACATGGGTTCCAACAAACAATGTGCCAAATAAGGTAGGCACGTACAAGTGAGTAATCAACACATATTTATTTTTCTATATAAAACAAAAGCACATGAAAATGAAATGAAGTATTGGACTGGGGGAAAGTCCCCTAGGATGAGAACCAACCAAGGAACCTTTTGCAATGATGAAAGGATTTGGAAAATGTATAACATAGGCTCCATGATACCAATGATGATGGAAAAAGTAATAAATGATCAAATTTTCCACCAACATTCCATAAAAGAAGAACTCAACAAAATTCTACATAAATGATATAACTCTATTACTTAGATAACAAGTCCATTATTGCAGAAAGAGTTCTGCCCAAAAAAAATGTCGTAGAAAAAACATTGATATGATTCCACAAAATTGGTTCTCAATGATGAAGGCTTAATCAAGTACCTAATACAAATGCAAGGAAACAAAGACATTAAAAACAAGTGAAATTAACAACAACACTGCTTATACCTGCCTCTAATAAATCTTTTAATTTAATAGTTAAAATAATTATGAAATATTTGAACTTGTAATAATGTATTATTTATACATAACTTAAAAAAAAAACAACAATTATTCCATATTTTTAAAATTAAAAGAATTAAAATATTAGTAACTATTAAAATAGTTATAATTTTTATTTTAAAACATTAAATAATCAATACTATTGTACATCAATCATGAGAAAATATTCTACTTCGAACTTGGTACTACATCTATATGAAGGAACTTTAAAATGCAATTCAAAATACTCTTCAATTAGGTGCGAGATAGAAAAAAATCCAAATATTATATATGCATACGACTATGGTCAATGAGTCGAGACCATGGATATAAATGTCCACTCTCAAAAATTATATTTTAACACATATATTATTGTGTATTACATTTTAACATATATATTATTGTGTATTACATGGTAAAATGATTCACGGAAGGCACAAAAGTATAAGAGGGAAAATGCATAGGAGAAGTAGTAACTTAACTCCCTGATATGAGGGAGCCACTAAGCTAAGGGGGATGGCGATGGCGGAGGTGGTGGTGGGTGATGGCGATGGCGAATAGGTTTTCCTTATTTTCCTGCGGTGTGGTGGATTATGGTGTGGTAGGGGGTTCTTATTTGGGTCTGGTTTTTTCCAGGGTCAGGGTGGTGGCGTATTGGAAAATAAGGTTTTTGTGGGGACACCCCTTACCTTTCTCTGTCTACAGATTCTTCTTTTTGCCCCATTGAGATGGAGTCAGATTGGGATGCGGATTCTCTGTCGAATACAGGTGGTTTGGGGGGAGATCCTGTGGCAGGGGACCCAAAACCCTTTATCGGAGTATCATTGGGGTTTCTAGCGGTGAACCCAGCGGGTTCAGTTTCTGACTTGAGATCTGGCCTGAATCCGAAGATTCCACATTCGATCGATTTGTCATATTTGGATGGTTTGGATTTTTCCTCTGCTCTAGTTTGTGAGTCATTGGTGGTATCCTTGATGGGTTTTGATTCTAGGTTGGCCCCCCTTCCGGCATTGTCAGAGGGTGAGTATGTGTGCCTTGGTTCTGAGCCCGGGGCTCTCTTTGATGGGGACAGTTGGGGTACCCAAAAAAAGGACTTTCCAGTGGCTGATTCATGTGCCCCTTTCTCTTCATCGGAGGTTTTTAATGACTCTGGAACTTTTTCGGAGACTGTCATGACCATGGGTGATTTCTTTGGTAGGGTAGTTGCTCCATAAGGGGTTTATAGACGATATGTTTCTCCTCCCCAAAATACTGGCTCTAAAGGTAATGCTCGTTCTGTGGGTCGGGAGGATCTAAAAGTTGCAGGGGTTTCCAAGAGTTCTATGCACAAAGGTAGTCAGTGTGCGTGGGACAAAACCAACTCAGATAGTTTGGTTTTTGGAGAGGATATTGACATGGACCGTATGGTAGAGTTTTCTGAGCTGGATGTGGTGGGCAGGGCACGTGGGAAGCGGTTGGGTGTTGCTTTCTTGCGGTCTTGGGTGGATACTACTTGGGGTTATAATATTCATCTTCATCCAAGTATTCGATTGTTAGCCAAGGGTTGGTTTGCCTCCGTCTTCTCTGCTTCTACAAATGTTTTATGGGCTTTGTCTAAAACTTGGGGTATGGCTGGAACGCCTATTGTTCTTAAGCGTTGGACTCCTAATTTTGATGCTAAGGTGGATGGGGTTCTTGTTTGGGTTCGATTACAGGGCCTTCATATGTAGTATTGGAACCCTGCTTGTTTCTCGACCATTAGTAACAAACTGGGAAAGTTCATTGAAGCAGATTTGTCCTTTGAGGACACAGGTCTAATGTCTGTGGCCAGGATTTTGGGGAAGTTGGATATTCATCCCGGTTTACTCAAGGAGATGACTATCGATACAGCTTCTCGTTCCTTTCATGAGCTATTGGATTATGAAGGCATCCCTTTCAAGTGCCATAGATTCCATGTCTATGGTCATGGTGTAGTAGATTGCAAATTTCCCTTCAAGGGGAAGTTGCGGGGCTCTTTGGGAGATGGTTTTTCTACTGCATCAGGGCATGTGGACTTGGGTTATGGGCAACTGGGGATGCCTTCGCGGATGTTTCAAAGGTTCATGTCACTGGTAGGGACAGGGGGAAACACTCCAGTGCAACTGTTGGTATTACTTCGGGCAGTAAGGCCTCAGATTGAGAAAAGTTACAAAAGTCCACAAAGTTGGCTTGTCCAAGGTCTCTCCTAGTGTCGGGTAAGCTGTCGTCTTCTTTTTCTCCTATTTCTACTTCATTATCTTTTGATTTTTTTCTTTTGTTGGGATTTTTGGCACTGGATGTTTTTCCTACTGTGGGTTCCTCCCCTCCTTTCCCTCAGCCTTGCCCTGAGGAGGATTTTTGTTTTTCTCAATTGTTGGGGTTCTCTTTCCATCTTCTATCAGTACCCATTTAGCCCCTTTGTTTGGTAATAAGGTTTCGTGGGTTAATTGTGTTTTTGGGGCTTCCCTCCCTTCGGTGTAACTTGGGGATGTGGGCATATTGATTCCTTCTTCTGCTGGTCTTACCCTTCCTTCGGAGTTTTCTCCTTCCTTTCCTACTTCTACTTTGACTCTAAATGGGACTCCTTCCCATTCAGGAAACCAGTCGTCTTCTGGTACCCAGTCTTCTGATGGGTCTAGGATTCGTTATTCTCTCCATAACAGGGATTTTTTAACTGAGGATTTGGGTGTATGCAGTGTGGAGGATCCGATCGGGCCATGTTTTCCTCGAGCTCCTTCTTCGACTCGGGGTCGGGGCAGGAGATCACATTTACTTTTGGCTCAATATCGAGCCAGGATTGATTTGGCCTCTGGAAGACAATCTTCCATTGAATGGGTGCTTAGATCAAAGCAATCCCAAGAGGTGGTTTCTCTATGAAAGTCCTCTCCTTTAACTATAGGGGGTTGGCGAACCCTGCAAACAAATCATCCTTAAAAAAATTAGTTGTTTTTATCGCTCCAGATGTTATATTTCTTCAAGAGACTATGGGGGTTAGTGAACTAGTGGTTGCGTCATTAGAATCTCTTTTTCCAGGTTGGTCCTTTGTGGTAGTGGATGTAAAGGGTCGATCTGGGGGTCTGGTCACTGGTTGGTCTCTCAAGCGTTGTAACTGTGAACGGATTTGGGGTTTTGAATCGGGGATTGGTCTCAATATGTTTTCTGTTGAGCTGGGTCACTCCTTGACTCTAGTTAACATTTATGGACTCTATGCTGATCGACAATGTTATTGGGACTCTCTGGAAAAGTGTTCTTGGTTTTCTGATCAAGAGGTTATTTTGGGTGGTGATTTAAATTTTTCCTTAGATGCGGTGGAGGTTTGGGGACCTTGAACAAACTCGAACCCTATGACCAATTTATTTACTCATTTCCTTGATCTCCATGGGCTACTGGATATAGAGCTAGTAAAATTACAGCCGACTTGGAGGAATAAGAGGGTCAGAGATGAACGGGTTTCTAAATGACTGGATCGTTTCCTTCTGAAGGAGGAACTGGTGGATTCTTTGGCTTTTGCTCGACAATGGTTTTCCTGTAGCGATGAATCGAACCACAAACCGATTATACTGGAATTATGCAGTAGGGTTCATCGGGCTCCCAACCCCTTTAAGTTCTTTGAGGGTTGGTTAAAGGATCCAGAGTATCAAGCCTTGGTACGTAAGTTGTGGACCCCCTTAGGACAAGACTCAACTACTCATGTTTCTATTCGTTTTCTGGAAAACCTGAAAAAAGTAAAACAAGCAACCATTTTCTGGGCACATGAGAAAAATTAAAAGAGGAGCAGGAATTATTGCATATTGAAAAGACCCTACTGGATTGGCAGGATGACCCTGGTAAGGGTTTTTGTTCCAGGGAGGACAAGCATGAACTCGTTCAATTGGAACTTTAGAGGAGGGCTATTTTGGCTGATAAGGAATCTTTGTGGAGACTCAAAACCTATGCTATCTGGCTCTCTTGCGGGGATGAGAACACAAAAATATTTCATTCCTTTGCCAAGGGTAGGAAAATTTCAACTACTATTTGGGGTCTTACATAGGGGGATGGTCAATTGGTCAACACTTTTGAAGGTATGTCATCTTTGGGGACTTCTCATTTTAAAGAACTTTTCAAGGCACATGTGGGATCCTCAATTGCTTAAATTGTAAATGTGGTCAAGATCTTTCCTCGTTTTGTGGAGGAGGATGAACGTGTGTCTTTGATGGCGGAGGTGACTGAACAGGAATTGTTGGTAGTCATGTGTTCTTTCCAGAAAGGAAAGATTCTAGGTCCTGCTAGTTGGCCGATCAAATTTTACTTGGGTTTCTTCAACTTGCTGGGTAATGATATTTTAAAAGTGGTGGAAGAATCCAGGAAAAATGGGCATATTCATGAACCACTAAATGCCACATTCATCGCTTTAATTCCCAAGTCGGACAATCCTACTTCTTTTGATTATTTTTGTCCTATTTCTTTATGTAACTATATTTATAAGATCATTTCTAAAGTTATGAGCCAAAGACTAAAAGACATTCTTTCTAGGCATATTTCAAGTGAACAATTTGGTTTTCTGGTAGGAAGGCAGATTCATGAGTCTATTGGGGTTGCTCAGGAAAGTTTACACAGTTTAAAAAATAGAAAACTTAAAGGTGTGGTTATTAAAATTGACCTATCGAAGGCCTATGATAGGGTAAATTGGCTATATATCCGGATGTTGTTGATACATCTTGGCTTTGGGGTGGATTTCAAAAATTGGATTATGGGATGCCTATCCTCTGTTTCTTTTTACATTTTGATAAATGGTTCAGCTTCCTCGTTCTTCAAGGAAGAAAGGGGCATTAGACAGGGATTCCCTCTATCTCCACTACTTTTTCTTTTGGTTTCTGAGTGCCTTAGTCGTTTCTTGATTGAGGCAAAGTCTACTGGAAATTTTAGAGGCATTAAAATCTCAGCGGGGTTGTATATCTCCCATTTACTCTTTGTGGATGACATCTTAATTTTTTGTGATGGTTCTAGGCGGGATATCGATAAACTGTGTGAGGGTCTTATTCTCTTTAAACAGGCTATGGACATGGTAATAAATGAACAGAAGTCCAACATTACACTCTCTTTTCTGGATGGGGGGGAGTCACTATCCATCATTTCTAGGCTCCCCTTTCGAGTCTTTGATTTGGATGAATTTTTGAAGTAGATCTTGGGTTTCAATCGAAACCCATTGACTATCGGAAGACCAATTGGTTGTGGCTCATTGCTAAACTTAAAAAAAGGTTAAAGAGTTAGAGTCATCATTGGTTATCTAGGGCTGGTCGTTTTGTTCTTGTGAAGGAAGTATTGGAGGCTATTCCGGTTTACTGGATGTCGTTAGCTTGGATACCAAAAGTTATTTTGGAGAAGGTTAGGAGGCTGTGCTTTTCTTATTTATGACAGGGAAACAAGGAAAAAAAGGTTTTTCCATGGGTTCGATGGGAACGATTTGCTGCACCAAAGGCCTTGGGTGGCTGGGGCTTAAAGAATTTTTATTTTTTTTCAAAAGCACTTGTTGCGAAGAGCTCTTGGCAACTATTTAAAACTACTAGTCTCTGGACCCGTGTAGTTCAACAAAAATATATTGCCCCCTTATCTATTCTTGACTAGATTCGAACTGCAAACAAATCTTCATTAGATATTTCTATTATTTGGAAGGCTTTGATTAAGGCCTTTGATCTCATTGGGAATTTTCTAGTTTGGCGAGTGGGTTCTGGGTGATTGATTTGTCTTGGTATGGATCCGTGGCCTGGTAGCCAGATGGAACACTTATTGTTAGTAGAGATTCAGAATAGACTGACTCAAGGTGGTTTCTATTCTCTTGCTCAGGTTGGGGACCCCATACAAAAAAAATTGTGAAATCAAGGTTGGATGTCAGGGCACAGGCTTGGTCTCCTGGAGGAGGACCTTTTTCATTGGGATAGATATACTCAGGCACTCTGGGATGCCTCCATTCGGTTGGTTGATAGAGATGATGAATTGCTTTGGGATGGTGTTGGGGATGGGGAATATACTCCTCATGCAGGTTATATCAAATTATGTGTGGACCTTCAACATCAAGACCCCCCCTGGTGGTGGAGGAAGATCTAGAAACAGTCTTGTCTGACGAAGGGAAAGTTGTTGGTTTGGTCGATTTTGGCAAACAATTTTCCAACCTGGGATAATTTACAAAGGCATATTTTCTCTGGGCCGGGTCAATGTGCTCTTTGTAAAACTCATTTAGAATCGGTGGAGCACCCTTTTTACATTGCTCATATGTTCAGGATGTATGGGATTTTTTCGGGATTTTGTTGCCCACCCTCTGGAGTTGGCAGGGAAATTATTTTGAATTACCTTTACAAGCGTGGCTTTCTGGTTGGGATCAAGTGGAATATCGGGCTTTTCCATTTATCCTGGCTTGGGGGATTTGGATCACTCGGAATAGAAAAATTTTCCAGGATGAGATCATTCTGGCCGAAAGGGTGGCCGTTAATTGCATTAGGATCTTGATTTCTTTCCCGAGCTTGGGTGGTGGTGCTTTGGCACAACCTCGTGTCTCTAGGGAGGTGGTTCCTAAAATTTGTCTCCCATGGGGATACTTCGATGGTGCTTCCTCTTCTGATCAGGCTATGTCTGGCGGGGACAACTGTCTTTATTTCTCTAACTCTCATTTCTTTACTCTCAAAGATGGTTTGGGGACAGACTCAAACAACTATTCTGAATTAATGGCTTTAAAACTTCTTTTACTATTCGTTGTGGAACAGGGATGCAGATCACTACAAGTTTTCGGTGATTCTTTAGTAATCATCAATTGGGATATTGGGGTTCACAGATGTCATGTCTCTCGTTTGCTTCCGATGTTAGAGAATGTACTTCACATTAAAAGTTTATTTGACTCTATCTCTTTTTCTCATATATATACAAGGAGAGGAACCAATTGGCGGATGGGCTATCCAAAGAAGCCTCACAACTAGCCTTTCGTCAATGGTATATTGAAGAACATACACCAACATGAATTCGTGGATTCTACCATAGGCCCTTTCATGATAAACAAGATTCATGATCATTTTGGCATCTATGTTCTTTTTGTGGGGACAATATTCTGGTTCATGCAAGGACACATCTTGTATATTTGATATAGTATTTGTTGTATTGGTGGGATACCCACTATATTGAGGACTTAAATGTCGCTGGTTACTTCAGATGGATTTTTTTTTGGGACTGGTTTTTTTTTTAAACAATCGGTTATGTATCTTTGATGCCTTTTTGCATAAAAATGATTCAGGGGAAGGAAATGAGTATAATATAATAAATGATTATATATAATTATTGTAAAATATTAAATGATTATATATATAATTATTGTGAAAGTACATTGTGGATTATCTAAAAGTAAGAAACTTTAGTTTAAGATAACAAATGTCAAATAGAAGAGATATGACAATATTATGTAGATTTATTAAAAAATGTGTAAAAAAAGTCCATTGTAAAAATCAAATATGTCGAGGTAACACAATGGATTCAATGAATTTTTGATAATTAATGTCAAATCAAATATGTGAGTGAACGAAAGTAAAAAATTAGAGAAATAGTTTTAACTGTGATGGTTGTACAACAAAACAGAGGAAAGGTGAAATGTCATTATGTATATTTAAATTAGTTACATAACAATATAGATTAGTTACATAAATTAGTTATGTCTATATATAGGATAGGTAATTACGCAACGCTACTGAATCTCTCTCTCTCTAGCAGAATCGTGCGGGGTGTGGGAACAAGAAAGAGATGAGACGCTTCCTGAATCGAAAAAGACCTAACCTCAAGCCTGGGATGGGTAGAGTAAGTAGTTCAGAGATGAAAAATATAGAAATGGAGTTATTTTATGAACTGGTACATAGTACATTACTGTAATTTATGAACTGTTAAAGAGTACAGTTATGTGAATGCCATATAGAGATATATAATATGTTTGAAAATTTATATTTTAAAATTAATTTTAAAGTTTTTCAAATCCCATAAAAATTGTCTAATCAATTATAATCATCAATAAAAAAAAATTAAAAAATTGAAAAACAATTTTTAATATTTCAAAAATTTAATTTAATACAAAAATATATATACCATTGTAAAACTTTAGTGAAAAAGAATATATTAAAACATCTAATTGAAAGTCAAAAGACTTTGACTCCCAAGATTACAATATAGCCTGCCATATAAGAAAACCACTCGATGGAAATGATAGTTGAACCCGCCTACACAATGCCTTTGCCTTTGACAGAATTGAAATTGAAGCACACAATGCCTTTGACATAATTGAAATTGAAGCACATGTAACAAAAATATTAAAAAAAATTCGATCATGACTTCAAAAAATTTGGTAAACATAGAGGTTTATGTCCAGTGAAAATAAAGTTGCAAGGAGGCAACAAAAAAGAGTGTGATTACTCATTGGAAAGAGTACATAATACTCTTCGCAATGCCATAATTGGATAGGAAAATGGAGGATCTACTGAAACACGATGGAAAAAAATCACTACCATGCTTCATGTTAAACCTCCTCCTTTAAATGTCAATGGGTGGAAGGAATACAAATTTCATTGCCAAAATGGAAATTGTGGGAAGAGATCCCAAGTCTACCTAGTCACATAGAA
>JZKD02S1718960.1:97335-123478 GCA_000966675.3 Picea glauca
TGCTTCAAGCTCATAACCAATAGCAAGCAGTCGAGAATATTTTCGAGTAAAAGATGTTGAAATCTAAGAAAGAAAGCTAAAACATGAAATCAACAAACTAATATTAGGAAACTTGAAATTCAAGGAGCAGTAAAATGAAAAATGAAAGGTTGTTGCAAGTTAATTCTACCCTCACATAACACATTAGTTGCAATGGAAATTTGGAAAAAGAACAATCTCTTGACTAGAAGAAATTATTAGAGGTACATGCACAACTTATTAGAATATTGTGTAAAAAAATGAAACATATGGAAATGAATAAACTTTCAAAATATATAAATTTATTGATGAAAATTTTGTATAATTTAGAAAAAATCATGTTCTTCTAACATTGGTATGTTGCTTTTTCTCTAAAATATAAAGCATAGGTTTGCATTAAGATGTCAGTTTAGTATCAAAATGATAGAATTTCTTGAAAACAATTGCATAGTTGTAGATAATAGTTCTTGTGCACCACTATTTTTCCATATTTTTTAATTTTAATTTTATATTTTAAAAAATTTAATAAAATCAGTGAATCCTTGAAATAACTAGGTCTAGTGTTAAGATAATGTTTGAGGGTATTAACATAATTAATCATTTTTTTAGTGTGTAGGTATTCATCTATACTTGTGCACAATACAATTTGTTTTCTACATGTGCTAAGAAATAAAAAGTTGCACTAGAAATAAAAGGCCAATGTAGTTTAGAATTATGATACATGTACAAATAAAAATCAATAAGAAATAGAAAGCCATAATTTCTTAAAAAAACATATATTTAAAATCTTGATACAAATCTCTATAAGTGTGTATAGTTTCATCAATAATGATTATGCGGATCATATTTAAAGGCATGGTTGTAAACATAGATAAGAACAAGGAGTTGAGCAAATGGACGTGTTTTTGTTTTTGCAACCTAAACCATTAGGTTTGTCATTTCAAAGCTAAAACCAAAGAAGACCAACTCATCCAACATGTAGAGGAAAAGAGACAATCTTTCCAATTTTTTTTTAATTTATAAGAATGCACATGCATTAATAATTTGCAAGCATTCTTATTACATAAATTCATAACTTTGCAAAATTCCCTTCTATTGGCATATTTACAGATAGAGCGTTGGCAAGAGCAACAATGGTATGGTTTTAGGCAAGAGCAACACAAGCAGAATGTGATTGTCATTGATGGCAAGAACAACTATGGTATGTTACAGGCAAAACAACAGGGTTACAGTCGGGAGTGTGCTTGTCATTTCATGGAAAACAGGCTCGGAAGACATCGTAAGTCCAGATAGCAGGAGCGCGAAGAGGGAGAACAGATCTTGAGCGTTAGATCCGAGCGCGGGGTTCGACCGTCGTTAGATCCAAGAGAACCTGGACATTCTTTAAAGTGCAAGGAAAAGCGGGCTTACAAAATCCTGAAATAATGTGGACCATCCATTATCAAAGAGGACACGTGGTGAAAGATCAAAGCACTTCAAAGACTCTGTTTCGGAGTTTTGCAGATCGGGAATTCCAAAGGAAGGAGGTGCTCTACCTTCTTGAACTCGCAATATCCGATATCACGAAATGATCTGGGTCGTCGGATCAACGATTGATCCTGAACTTTGGATCGAGGTATGGTGTGGAACATTGGATGAAGAGGACACATGGCGAAAGATCAGAGCACGTCAAAGACTCCATTTCGGAGTTTCACAGATCAAAAAATCCAAAGGAAGGAGGTTCTCTAACCTCTTGAACTCGCGATATCTGATATCCTAAAATGATCTTAGCCATTGGATCAAGGACTAATCTAGGCCACTAGATCCAGGAGGTAGATCATGACAGACCATGTCAGCAAGGACATGTGGCATTCTACATCAGCAAGGACACATGGCGCAATCAGACATTGACAAGTGTCAAGTTGATACAGCATTACAGGTACGTGAAAGACACATAATTGAATGACACGTGGCAGCTACTCAGCATGTGTCAATTATTTATGTGACGTCAACAGGATTACATCACGTCGGGAGTTTCTACTTCGGGAGTTTTGCATTGTAAGCAAAAACTCTAACATCACGAAGTCTCGAACACCAAAACTCCGAAAGGGACACGCTTCAGGTGATTCACAGTCACCGAGAGTTGACCTGTTGGAGGTCACGAAGATTCGAAGGCAAAACACCGAAATCCCGGTAGCCACACATCTCAACGCCTGATTAAGACACATCCATTCGATTGAGGAAAGGAGGGATCAGATTAAGGTTTAAGGTGGATCGTTGATCTCTTCCATGGAAGATACGTGAATCGTCTGATCATATCGGTGATATCACAACCGGGAGTTTTGATTCGGGAGTTTAACTTCATCACTCCCCCAAAGTCCAGAAAGCTGAAGTCTCGGGGCAGAGGAGAGTCGTTCGATCACCACGGATTGTGGACCGTTGATCTGGCTCCATTTCAGAGTTTCAGATACCGGGAGTTGAAGGAGTCAAAGACATTCACCACGGGATTTATGAAATACAAAATGCAAAAACGCCTTTTGGTATAGGTTGTGGTCACCGCTGATGGTCATGTGAGAGGGAGGAGCTAGCATGCAGCTGAGCTCCATTTCAAAGATCGCAACTTGGAGAGTCGAGATGCCTCATCCCCAAATCCCCAAAACTCAAGTCGTGAAAGTGCTTTATGGATAAGCACTTGGTCATGGCCGACAGTCACGTGAAAGGAAGTGGGTTAGCCAGAAGAGCTAGCACACACTGTGAAGTTTTTCTCAGAAAGGGAAAAGATGCGAAAGGATGAGCTCACGCAAGTTCTTTCTCCAGTGTAACTGCTAGAGACCATTGATGGTTTCTGCCAAAGAATTTGAAGAGGCTTCAGGGTGATCGAAAGAGAAGATGAAGAGTCTCAAGGCATCTGTCAGTGGAATGTGGACTCTTCATAGAGACAATTGACAAATGGAAGAGCGTTGAAAGCCTGCAACTGCAACAGAGAGGATGAGCTCAACTGTGATAGAGAAGACGAAGAGTCTCGACTGCTAGAGAGGTTAATGAATCTCAGTATAACACCTAGTTATGATGAACACATGGGGATAACCACCAGAGAAGCTGAAGAATTAGTATGATGATCAGGCAGAGGATTCAACACAAGGTGAATATGCAGAACATAGAGAGTGTGTTGACGCTTGAGGAAGTGAAGCTACGGTTGGGAGTGATGCATGTGTGTAGAAGCATGATGTGCAGTATTTGAAGCATAGAAGAAGCAAAGAACAGAGATGCATATCGAGTGATGAAGAGAAAGTCGAAGGGTGCATGCTGAGACAAAGTAGATGATCAGAAAACTCAAGGAGATGCAAGCAGAGAGACACTGATACAGGAGAGCAGAGCATCATAGCAAAACGATGATAAGCCTAGTAAGCCAATGAAAACTATTGAATCACTGTAATAAATTCATAGAAAGAAAAGATTTATAATCAGGGTGGTAGGGAGGTGCTAGGGAGGACTCTTGTCCTCAGAATTTCAAGTGGGTGCTTGAACACAGGGAGTTGTAGCTTCCATCTAGTTACAGCCAAAGAAATCAGGGTGGTAGGGTGGTGCAAGGGAGAACAAGTGTTCTCTGTTATATAGGTTGGAGCCTGTGTGACTAGATGTTGGTGCTTCCATCCAGTTGGTGCAAGAACACTCAGGAAGTTGGTGCTTCCTTCTAGTGGGTGCTAGAAAAAACAGAGAGTTGGTGCTCTTATCAAGTTGCAGCTTGCAGAATAGAGGTGGTAGCCTCATTATGAGTTGGTGCTCATAAGTATGATAATGTACAGAATGTAAAGATTAATTATCATATAAAGAAGAAGAGGTTTTTACCCTTTATGGGTTTCCTTAGGAAATGTTTGTCTCTGTGTATTTCATGTGTGTGAATGATGTTGAATGTTCTATTGCTTACTTCCCTGCATTATTGTGGTCATCATTAAGTGCTCTGTAAAAAGTTTAAAATAAGCATAATTGTTTAAGCTCGGTAATAACGGATTCACCCCCCCCCTCTCAGTTGTCCAACAATTGGTATCAGAGCTAGCCCCTTTTATCTAAGGGTAGATCCTAGAGCTTAAACATGTCAAGCTATGAAGGAACTTCAACCAATAAGGCCCCTCTTTTCAATGGAACAAACTTTTCCTTCTGGAAAGTTAGAATGAGAACCTACATAATGGATTTAGGTGCAGATGTCTGGGATGTGGTAGAGACTGGTTATGTAAAGCCAGTTGTACTAGCTAATAAGGATGACAAGCTAGAATTTAGCTTCAACACTAAGGATATGAATGTTATCCTAAATGGGCTTGCAGAATCAAAATTTGTAAAAGTTATGCACCTAGAAACTACCAAAGAAATGTGGGACAAACTCATTAGCAGTTATGAAGGTAATGAAAAGGTAAAGGATGCCAAGATTCAAACCTACAGAGTACAGTTTGAATAGCTAAAGATGAAAGAGGATGAAACTATTGGAAAGTACTTTCTAAGAGTTGAAGAACTGGTAAATGCAATGAAAGCACTTGGTGAAAAAATTGAGGAACCCTCCTTAGTACAGAAAATTTTGAGATCTCTACCAGATAGGTTCAACCCGAAGGTCTCTGCTATAGAAGAACTTAATGATATAAAATCCTTGGCATTTGATCAACTTCTAGGAACGTTGACTACATATGAAATGAGAATAGTTAAAGATAAACCCACCTCCAGAGAAGAATTATTTAAAGCAGACAAGAATGAGGATTCTGAGCCTGATGAAATTGAAGCAAAATTTGTGAGAAGACTGAAGAAGGGATCAGACAAATACAAAGGTAAACTGCCTTTCAAATGTTTCAATTGTGGTAAGATTGGTCATTTTGCAAATAAATGTCCTCACAAAAGAAAGGATCRGACATATGATGATGAGGAGAAGCACAAACACAAAAATTTCTTTAAAGAGAATAATTTTAAGAAGAAAAGTCTTTGTGTAAACAATGATGATGATCCTTCAGATGATGAAGACAGTGACTCTTCTATTGAATATAAACTAAATGACTTCATGATTATGGACAAAGAGGATTATGACAATAAAAGTAGAGGAAGTGATGCTAATTAAGAAGAAGTTGTGGTTGACCTGGAAGGAGAACTGATCAGTGCACTAGAAGAGCTTGACAGACTCAGAATTAAGACAAGAAAGAAAAAACAATTGTTGATACAGTTCAAGAAAGGCGGTAAAGAAATTGATGAAGACTTTGCCCTGATAAAAGTGGAATTAGAAGAGGCAAAGAAAATTGAAGACATTCTGAAACAACAATTATCAGAAAAGAAGGCAAGATGTGAAGCTCTGGAGGAAGAAGTAGTGAAAACTAGGAAAGAGTTGGAGAAGTTTCAAGCCTTGTATCATCAAAATCTATCAAGTATCAAAGCCTTAGAAGGATTGGCCACCATTCTGAATTAGCAAAGGAACCCAAAGCTGAAAACAGGTCTGGGTTATGAAGAGGGATCAAGCAGTGGTCAGCCAAGTAACAATGAACCCATCAAGTTTGTCAAATCTACAACATATGACAACAACAAACCTGTAGAAACAAAAGAAGATAATCGGCTACACATGAGGAGTAAAGAAAAAGGTACCAGAACTGAAACTGTAGATCAGAGAAATAATACACTCTCTGCTCAAAGAAATCATCAACATGGAAGAAATTGACCTTCTCAAAGAAGACAGTCATTTTCCAGGTACCAAGGTTTTTTCTATGGATATTGTTTTTTCTGTTCTAACTTTGGTTATAAAGCTGTAAATTGTTCTTTAAAATTGAGATATGAGCAATCAAGACATTCAATGTATATATATCTTCCACAATAAAGAATGAGACATACAAGTAACAAACCATCACAGACTGCAAATCACCGGATAGATGGGAAAAGGACACAGGTTAAGCATAACAATCATTATGATCCATTATTCAACGAGCCAGAATGTTACATCTGTCATAATTATGGACACAACGTTGTTGACTGTCGCTTAAATAACTATGAACCAAATTTGAATCCCTCTGTTAAAAATGTCAAGGTTTGGAAGAAGAGAGAAAGTGGCAAGTGTGGATTAGTGTTGTCAGCTCAAAGACAAAATAACCCTTGGTATATAGATAGTGGATGATCCAAACATATGACGAGAGACAAAGGTAATTTTCTATCTCTAAGTGAAAGTAAATCAGGAAACGTAACCTTTGGAAATGATGCTCCAGGTAAAATCAAGGGTAAAGGGATGGTGAGTTTAAGTAATGGAAAAGGAAAATCTCAAGATGTTTTGCTTGTGTTGAAACATAATCTGCTCAGTGTAAGTCAAATGTATGACAAAGGATGTGAAGTGGTGTTCACTTCCAAGGACTACAAGATAAAGTCTGTAAACTCGGGACAAGTGGTGGCTAAAGGCATAAGGATAGAAAATAATGTATATGTGTTGAAAGAAGATAGAGAAGAGTGTCATATAAGAAAACATCATGAGAGCTGGTTATGGCATAGGAGACTTGGACATATAAACTTTGATCATTTAATCAAGCTCAAAAATCTTGAGGCAGTAAAAGATCTTCCAAGAATATTAAAGTCACAAGATTATGTGTGTAAACCCTGCCAAGTAGGAAAGCTAACCAGGACACAGTTTAAATCCAAGAGCTCTACTTCAATAGAGAAACCACTCCAACTAGTTCATATGGATTTATGTGAACCATCAAGACAAGAAGGCACGGGGAAAGAAAACTACTTCATGCTGATCATTGATGATTACTCCAGACTCTCTTGGGTTGCCTTTATCAAGGAAAAAGTTGAAGCATATGAGAAATTTAAAATATTTAAGGCTTTAACTGAGAATCAAACAAGCAAGAGGTTAAAGGCAGTAATATCAGACAGAGGAGGCGAATTTATGTCAAGAGAGTTCAAGGAATTCTGTGATAAACATGGGATCAAGAGAGAATACACAATCCCAAGAACTCCACAACAAAATGGAGTAGTTGAGAGGCAAAATAGAACAGTGCAGCAAATAGCTAGGTCAATGATGAATGAGAAGAACATTGGTCAAACCTACTGGGTAGAAGCAATACACACAACAGTCCATGTTCTTAATAAAGCATACCTCAGACCACAAAGTGACAAGACACCTTATGAACTGTGGTATGGGAGACCTACTTCAATCAAACACTTTAAAGTCTTTGGAGTAAGTGTTACATAAAGAATAATGATGAGAACCTTGGGAAGTATGATGACATGGCTGATGAAGGTATCTTCTTAGGGTATGCTACAAATAGTAAAGGATACAGATCCTATAATAAGAGGTTGCATAAAATGGTTGACTGTATTGACATAAAAGTTGGTGAAGGAATCCCAGCAAGAGAGGTGTGCAATAATGAGTCCGCTACAGAGGACACAGCTAAAGATGAAGATGAACAGGTCCAAGAATCAGAAAATGAAGAATCTAAGTCAGATGAAGACATAAATACTCAGGCAGACTCAAATCAGCAGACAACATCAAATCCTTCCTCCAAAATTACTCAAAAGAATCATCCTGCAAGTCAGATAATTGGTGAAAAAGACAAAGGTGTACAAACCAGAAGAAATATAATAAAAAACATTGAACAATCACATATAGCCTTCATATCCATGCTGGAACCCAAGAATTTTAATGAATCTAGCAAAGATGACCATTGGGTTAAAGCCATGAATGATGAACTTGATCAGATTGAGAAAAATAATACGTGGGAGATGGTTCCTAGACCTGAAGGTAAAAATATCATTGGTTCCAAATGGATCTTTAAGAATAAGTTGAATGAGCAGGGACAAGTTGTCAGGAACAAAGCAAGATTGGTCTGTAAAGGCTATGCTCAAATAGAAGGATTGGATTTTGATGAAACATTTGTGCTCGTAGCAAGATTAGAAGCTATCAGAATATTTCTTGCCTATGCTTGTCATAAGAGGTTTAAAGTCTATCAAATGGATGTCAAGTCATCTTTTCTAAATGGAGATTTAAATGAAGAAGTCTATATGGAACAACCAGAGGGTTTTGAGCTGTCTGATAACCCTGACTTTGTATGCACGCTGAAGAAATATGTATATGGGTTAAAATAAAACCCTTGTGCCTGGTATCACAGAGTAGATACTTATCTCCAAGAAAAGGGTTCAAGAGAGGAACAATTGACAACAATCTATATATCAAAACAGAGGGTAATGATTTGCTCATTGTATTGGTTTATGTAGATGACATCATCTTCGGATGTAATAAGGATTCATTGTTACAATGGTTTGCTTCTGCCATGGAGTATAAGTTTGAAATGTCTATGATAGGTGAACTGTCATTTTTTCTTGGTCTGCAAATTACTCAGAGGTCTGAAGGAATGTTCATTTCTCAAGAACAATATCTAAAAGAAATGTTGAAAAGGTTTCAAATGGAAGATTCTAAACCTATGGGCACACCTATGGTTACTGGATGAAAATTAAGCAAGGATGATGAATCACCCGATGTTGATCAAAGTTCATATAGGTCAATGATAGGCAACCTGTTGTACATCACAACATCTCGTCCAGATATAATGCATGTTGTTGGAATGGTAGGAAGGTATCATTCTACACCTAAACATAGTCATTTGCTAGCTATCAAAAGAATATTCAGATATTTGAAAGAAACAATGAACTATGGCCTAGGGTATCCTAAGAATCAAAATTTTCAATTATCAATCTACTCAGATGTTGATTGGGCTAACTGCATGGATGAAAGGAAAAGTACGAGTGGAGGTGCGTTCTTCTTAGGAGATTCTCTAGTAGCGTGGTTGAGTAAAAATCAAGGTTCCATTTATTTATCAACTACAGAGGCAGAGTATATTGTTGCTGCTACTTGTTGCACTTAGGTATTATGGATGATTCAGAAACTTGCAGACTTGGAGGTAAAATATATTGCACCGATCCCAATTCATTGTGATAACACAAGCGCCATAAGCGTGTCAAAGAATCCTGTATTCCACTCCAAGACCAAGCATATTCCCATAAAATACCATTTTCTGAGAGAGCAGGTCACCAATCAGATTGTTCACGTTCATTACATTCCAACCACAGAACAAATTGTTGATATCTTCACTAAACCGCTTGCAAAAGCTCAGTTTGAGTATCTACACCAGAAGTTGGGCATGACCGCATTATCAACCTAAGAGAGTACATCCTATCAGGGGGAGTATGTGTTGGTTGAATATCTGATACCTCCGCAAAATATTGCAACAACTCAGGGGGAGCATGTTTTCTTTGACATTGATGTCAAAGGGGGAGAAAAGGAGTGGACCAGACTGGAGGAGGTCCAAATAGATTAGCGCAGTCGTTCAAGGTTGCCATCAATGCCAAAGGGGGATATTGTTGGCATATTTATAGATAGAGCGTTGGCAAGAACAACATAGGCAGAACGTGATTGTCATTGATGGCAAGAACAACTATGGTATGTTACAGGCAGAACAACAGGGTTACGGTCGGGAGTGCACTTGTCATTTAATGGAAAACAGGCTCGGAAGACATCGTAAGTCCAGATAGGAGGAGCGTGCAGAGGGAGAACAGATCTCGAGCGTTAGATCCGAGTGCAGGGTCTGACTGTCTTCGGATCCAGGAGAACCTACACATTCTTTAAAGTGCAAGGAAAAGCAGGCTTACAAAATCCTGAAAGCAGGTGGACTGTCCATTATCAAAGAGGATAGGTGGAAAAATATCAGAGCACATCAAAGACTCCATTTCGGAGTTTCACAGATCAGGAAATCCAAAGGAAGGAGGTGCTCTAACTTCTTGAACTTGCAATATTCGATATCCCGAAATGATCTGGGCCGTCGGATTGAGGATT
Organism: Picea glauca; assembly: GCA_000966675.3. NCBI lineage: Eukaryota > Viridiplantae > Streptophyta > Pinopsida > Pinales > Pinaceae > Picea > Picea glauca. The sequence goes on from JZKD02S1718960.1 coordinate 107,174, forward strand.
TATCTAGACCTTCGGATCGAGGTATGGTGTGGAACATTGGATGAAGAGGACACATGGCGAAATATCATAGCACGTCAAACACTTCGTTTTGGAGTTTCGCAGATCGAGAAATCCAAAGGAAGGAGGTGCTCTAACCTCTTGAACTCACAATATCCGATATCCTGAAATGATCTTAGCCATTGGATCAAGGATGAATCTGAGCCACTAGATATAGGAGGTAGATCGTGACAGATCACGTCAACGAGGACAGGTGGTAGTCTACGTCAACAAGGACACGCAGCGCAATCAGACACTAACAAGTGTCAAGTTGGTACAACATTATAGGTACGTGAAAGACACGGATTTGAATGACATGTGGCAGCTACTCGGCATGTGTCAAGTCTTTATGTGATGTCAATAGGATTACGTCACGTTGGGGGTTTCTACTTTGGGATTTTTGCATTGTAAAAGAAACTCTAACATCACGAAGTCTCGAATGTTGAAACTCCGAAAGGGACATGCTTCAGATGATTCACAGTCATCGGGAGTTGAACAGTTGGAGGTCACGAATATTCAAAGGAAAAATGACAAAATCCCAGCAACCACACATCTCAACACATGATTAGGACATAGCCATTCGATTAAGGAAAGGAGGGATCAGATTAAGTTTTAAGGTGGATCGTTGATCTCTTCCATAGAAGAGACGTGAATCATCTGATCATATCGGTGATATCGCAACTAGGAGTTTTGCTTTGGGATTTTAACTTCATCACTCCCCCAAAGTCCCGAAAGCTGAAGTCCCAAGACAGAGGAGAGCCGTCTGATCACCATGGATTGTGGACCGTTGATCCGGATCCATTTCGAAGTTTTGGATACCGGGAGTTGAAGGAGTCAAAGACATTCACCACAGGATTACCGAAATCCAAAATGCGAAAACACCTTTTGGTATAGGCTGTGGTCATCGTCGATGGTCATGTGAGAGGGAGGAGCTAGCATGCAGCTAAGTTCCATTTTGGAGATCGCAACTTGGAGATTTGAGATGCCTCATCCCAAGATCCTCAAAACCCGAGTCACAAAATTGTTTTATGGATAAGCACTTGGTCATGGTCGACAGTCATGTGAAAGGAAGTGGGTTAGCCAGAAGATCTAGTGCGCACTGTGAAGTTTTTCTCAGAAAGGGAAAAGGCACGAAAGGATGAGCTCACACAATTTCTTTCTTCGGTGTAACTGCTAGAGACCACTGATGGTTTCTTCTGGAGAATTTGAAGAGGCTTCAGGGTGATCGACAGAGAAGACAAAGAGTCTTTAGGCATCTGTCAGTGGAATGTGGACTCTTCATAGAGATGATTGACAAATGGAAGAGCGTTGAATGCCTATAACTACAACAGAGAGGATGAGATCGACTGTGATAGAGAAGACGAAGAGTATCAACTACTAGAGAGGCTAAGGAATATCAACATAATGCCTAGTTATGATGAATGCATGGGGATAACCGTCAGAGAAGCTGAAGAATTGGTATGATGATCAGGTAGAGGATTCGACACGAGGTGAATATGCAGAACATAGAGAGTGTGATGACGCTTGAGGAAGTGAAGCTGCGGTTGGGAGTGATGCATGTGTGTAGAAGCATGATGTGCAGTAGCTGAAGCATAGAAGAAGCAAAGAACAGAGATGCAAATTGGGTGATGAAGATAAAGTCGAAGGGTGCATGCTGAGACAAAGCAGATGATCAGAAAGCTCAAGGAGATGCAAGTAGAGAGACACTGATATAGGAGAGCAGAGCAGCATAGCAGAATAGTGATAAGCCTAGTAAGCCAATGACAACTATTGAATCACTGTAATAAATTCACAGAAAGCAAAGATTTATAATCAGGGTGGTAGGGAGGTGCTAGGGAGGACTGTTGTCCTCAAAAGTTCAAGTGGGTTCTTGAACACAAGGAGTTGTAGCTTCCATTTGGTTGCATCCAGAGAAATTAGGGTGGAAGGGTGGTGCAAGGGAGAACAAGTGTTCTCTGTTATACAGGTTGGAGCCTGTGTGACTGGAAGTTGGTGCTTCCATCCAGTTGGTGGTGGAACACTGAGGGAGTTGGTGCTTCCTTCTAGTGGGTGCTAGAGAAAACAGAGAGTTGGTTCTCTCAACAAGTTGCAGCTTACAAAACAGAGGTGGTAGTCTCATTATGAGTTGGTGCTCATAAGTATGATAATGTACAGAATGTAAAGATTAATTATCATATAAAGAAGAAGAGGTTTTTACCCTTTAATGGTTTCCTCGGGAAATATCTGTCTCTGTGTATTTCATGTGTGTGAATGATGTTGAATGTTCTATTTCTTACTTCCCTGCATTATTGTGGTCGTCATTAAGTTCTCTGTAAAAAATTTAAAATAAGCATAATTGTTTAAGCTCGATAACAACTGATTCACCGCCCCCCTCTCAGTTGTCCAACACCTTCACCTTTAGTCTCGGGACCTATTTTAAGACCTATGTTTCATAAGAAAATGTTTAACATTAGAACCTATTTTCCTCTCTTGGGCATAGTCCTATTCGGCCTATCCTCTTTGTGCAGAACTACCTAATGGTGCTTGAAATACCACTTTGACCCAGGAGTCAAAGACCCCATATAAAGGGAATGTGTCATGGTTGGAGGCCTTGTTCACAACACTTCACGCCTAGAAGGTTCTTTTCCCTATGTAGGGCCCTTCTTTTCCTTTTTGACCATGGTCTAGGCCGCTAAACCCATCATTAATGTTTGAAACCTATTAATTGTAGCCATATTCCATATCCCAGTTAGAGGACTCATGTGTTCATATTCTTGTAGGTCAAATATGTTCAACTTGAATCCTAGGCCATTGAAAGACTCTTTGCACCAACTGCGTTTGACATATGGGAATTTTTTAATCTATTCGTAGGTAGAAGAAGAAGACAATTTTTACTATGGAGATATGGTAGACTCAGAGATTGATATTGATGATTTCAAAGGTGATGATAATCCATTGAATTACTATCCTACGGATGAGGAATTTTAATTTGATGATAAATGCTAAAATATGTCCAAAGGAAGAGGATTCATTTGATGAAAATGAAGATTCCAATCTTGTTGAGAGTAATGAAGAAGCCTGAAAATGGGCACACCATATTTAAAAGGGCCTTTGTATGTAGAACTACAAAAAGGGATCACTTTTAGACAATGAATGTACAACTCTAGGATGGATAGAGGAAGCCATAGTAACAAGGCACACAATGCAAACCCTGGATGTAGAGGCATTGCAAGCTATAAAATCTGAAACGGAGATTCCAGATATCAAGCCAGGTCATATTGTACAACTCAAAGTGGAAATGACCAAGAATAAGTGTGGATTTTCAATCCTTAAAGATGAAATTTTGTTTTGAATTCCACTTTGGCATAGAAAGACAAGTGCTCGTTTCTCCTCTTTATTCACTAAATATCAAGGAAACTAATTGGTCTAGAAAAATTATTAATGAACCTGCCATGTTGATGTGATTGGTGACAAGGTAGCTTGATCAAGCCTTACACATATTCAAGTGATCAATGACCCCTTTTCATTTTGGATCTATAGCTTACATCTTGTTTAATAAATCATGTTCCTCCTCAGTGGAAAACCATTGGATACATGATCATTTTTAAGTCATTTCAGAGACATGTGGGGGAATTAAAGTGATACACATTGAGCCTCTAAAAACTCATGGGTAAGTCTCTCATTATATTAATTTTTTATTACTCATCTTGGGGTTTCTAACTCATTCCATGAGTCGAATGGCCTTCTTTGATCTCGGTTCTTTTTGTCATGGCGTCACCTAGATTATTTAGTTTTTCCCTCAACACAGACTTATATCGAATACTAATTTTTCCAAAGAGGTAACTTTGCAAATAAAATAAGGTGGCATACATTGTAATCTTATTATACTTGGGGTTCTTGGTTTGCAAGTTCAACATAGGGTTTTACACAACATTGGAAGGTTGTAYTRTTCACCTCATAATTACTTCATTTCTTCCTCATTTCATTGGTAGTAGAGAGATAGGTAAATAAGGTATTATATTTGAAGAGRAGAAACACYGGTATTTTTCAAATGCTAAAGTGCATATGCATTGAGTGAAGACTGTAATATGGGAAAAATATAAGATGTGTTTTCAAGTTATGATGGYGTTACATTCAAAATTGGTCCTCCAAATTATTTCAGTAGGGTTGTGAGCATTATCCTTAGAAAATCCATTAACTTATCAATTTTTCAAGCCCAATTTAACTTTAAAATTACTTTATTTGGAATTTTTCCTAAGAGTACATCTAGAAAGCTTTATTTGGAATTACTCCTAAAAATGACTCTAAAATCTACACAAGTGAAATCCCTAAGCTAGATCTTGAATCATACACTTGTATGGCCATGCTTTCTCTTTCCAACTAATGTGAATTATATTTTTTCTTATAAAAGAGATGTTCTTGGTGAGATTTGACACTTTTAGTTTGGGATCTAACACCCTTATGTTGGTATTGGGATAGATCTTGGTAACCTTCCTTTGGTCCTTATTGTCCTTGCTTGAGAGAGAGTTGTCATGACTCTCTACTTGAGATATTTCCTTGAGTGTAGCCTAATGGATCTACTTGGATCCACCTACTATAGTGAGAGAGTAAGATCCTTATCTTGAGGAGGGATTCTATGCATGTGGCTAAGGATGGAGGGACCTAGATTCATATTATGGAGCCATTGCAACAATTGATTAAGTATTCATGTTGTTTTCAACACATATTTGAATGTTTATTGATATAGATCTATCTTCTTCCCCCACCCGCACCCTCCACAAATTCCTTGTTATTGTTTTTGTGCATATTTATTGTATTTAGATGTAGGAATTAGTATTGAATTGTTTAGTTTAAGAAGCAATTTTGATTAACATATTTGTGTGAGATGCATATATCATATAAAGGAAGGGTTTGTTGGTGTTGTTATGTGTATCTATAAAGAATATGTTGGAGTTAGAACTTGATTAACCGAACTCGATTGTGATAGATCATGACCCCACTTTCATTAGCAATTTCTAGCACGAGTTATTTCATCTCCTTGGCACTCAATTTGAATCTCAGCGCAACATATCACCTCCAATATAATGATCAGATTGAAGTTGTCAACATGTGCTTGGAAGAATATTTGTGGTGGTTTACTTCAGAGAGACAATCCTAATGGGTCACGTGGTTACCTCTAGAACAATGGTGGTATAATACAAATCATCATGGTGACATTCAAATGACTCCCTTTAAGGTTGTCTATGTCCAGAAGTCCACATTAGTACTACTCTATTTACCAAGAGTATCTAAGGTATAGGAGGTAGAAAATATCCTCACAACTTGAGTTGACATTCTTTTCACTCTCAAGAATAATCTGGTACTCGCTAAAAAATATATTAAGCAACAAGTTGGTCAACATCATTCTGGATGCCATTTTGAAACTTGGTATCAAATGCTCCTTTGTCTGTAGACTTATAAGTAAACCTCACTCAAAGAAAACCACCACAAGAAGTTTTCTCCCAATTTTTATGGCCACTATAAGGTCCTCAAATGTATTGGGTTGGTGGCTTACAAATTGGATATTTTTATCCACTCTAAAACTCATCCAATTTTTAATGTCTCTTTCTTAAATACAATGGTCAGCTCTAATTGCCATATTCAAACTAGTCTTCTAGAATTAGACGAAGAAGGTTTCATTTGGTTGTAGTATGATTTATTCCTTGACAAAAGTGAGTAGCATCTCCACCAACACACTATAAAATATTTCCTAATATAGTGGAAGGATACACAGCCCGAGAATGCCACATGGGAACCGATAGGGATCCTTGAGCAATTTTCTCATCTCCATCCTTGAGGACAATACTACTTTATAAGGGGGAGGGCATGTTAGGATCCTACCCTAACCCCCTTAAGTAGATATATATGTTGCTATGTATTGAGGCTATGTTTGTTAAATAAGGCCCATGTAGTAGTGTGAAAACAATAATTGTAAGAAGGCTTACTTGAAGGTTTTGCTTGGTAGAAATTTCCTAGGAAGTTAGATAGAAACTACATAAAAAAATAGAAGCAAGGTAATGAGATGTCTTGTGAAGCATATTGTAATTGGAGCTTTGCTCGGGTAGAGGTTTCCTCTTGAAGAGGCAAGTGAACATTGATTTCAACAATAATGGTATTGTTAATTGTGGTATTTTGGTTCTCCTACAATTTCCCATTAATGTTATAATTTTCCTTTTTAGCTCCAAATCTGAGTATAGTTTGTTATTTTTTCTTTGAATCATCTATTTTTTTTAATAAGGAACACTACATCATATTTTTCTTATGGTGAAGAGTCCTTGTGATCTCAACAAGAAACTAACATTTTTCAAGGATTTTTGTTGTAATACGAGCATGACTATTAACATTGACAAAACAAAGGTTGTGATAATTAAATCCAAAAAAATCACTATTCTAATTTCATGTATGAAAAAAATAGCTTGAAGGATGTGACTTCATACAACTATCTTGGAATATATCTTCATCACAAGCTTAATTGGAACTATAGCATTGAGAAAAGGATAAATGGAGGGTGGAAAACTTATTATGGACTTGAAAACAGTTATAAATCAATGAAATTTTGGCTCTGGGATAAGAAGAGACAACTCATTGAGAATCTCATTGCTTATGTTATCTTATACCGGTGTGAAGTTTGGGGCTACAACATTTCTAGATACTCATGGAGAAATATAGAGTAAATTCAAAAATGTTTTGTAACTTATAATCTCAAAATTAAAGGCAATACACCCTATCATATCCTCATCATAGAAGCAAATCTTTCCTCCATTGAGAGCATAGCTATGACTAGGTACCCAATGTACAAGAAAAAGATAAGTTATATCTAAGAGAAGAGACTTTCTAATATTACTTCAAATTCTAGTCAAAACCACCTGCAACTAAAGTGGGGTTGGCATAAAGATGCTAACTCTTGGCTAAATCACTCGGGAATGAAAGAAGAGGTCACTCTGTAGAATAACAATAATATACACAATATTATTACATCTTAATTTAAGGAGAAATTGTGGTGTGATAAAGAATTAGAGGATAAAGGAAAAATTAAGATATTATAAGGAGGTGATCAATCCTAATTTAAAGAAAATCAACATTGCTAAAATAAGAACAAACTTTCACGAGATCGATACTGAAACAAGGCATTAGACAATTCCTAAAATGTTGCAGGTTGAAAACAATTGTCATATGTGTGAAACTAAGATGGTTGAAGATGAAAAACACTTTCTCTCATATTGTCCTACATACACCCAAATTAAATCCCAATTTTAAAATAGTTTTTACAGTATCGACCTTCCTAAGAAAACTATGTTGATTTAGGAATACTTCTCTTAAAGTTTTTCAAGTACAAAAATAATATTATAAAATTAGAGTAGGGGTATTGAGGGTGATTAATCCATTTATGCATTAAAAATGACAACTTCAACTATCCAAACTTGCATTTTCAATAAAAAAAATTATAACCAGTCAAATCTCGATAGAGTGACCAGTTTCAATCATGACGACCCAAGTTTGAAACCCACCACTATCAGGAGGAGACACCAAAAAATATAGCCATGATAAGGGTTGGTGTGACCCAAGCCAGGTGTGATCACTGAGTGATTTTGATGACTTAAATATTGTGATTTCCTAGCCACAGGTTAGTCTGATAGTTCACTAACACAAACATGCTAACAAAAAAAAATTATAACCAAACAATAGAAAAAATCAAAATCCTAAAACATTTAACTTTCTTCATTCCAAAACTTTACTTACATAATTTCCAACTCTACTTATTCAGGAGTCCCTTTATATGATAACTATAGTTAACATCTTTATATATATATGATAATAAAAAAATTAAATAATAAAATATATTAAAATAAAACTATAAATTTTATTAATAACATTATTTCTTATCATTTTCTTGCAAATTGAGAAGACTCACGCGTAGGTAAAGCTCAAGCTCTGATATAGGGTTCGATTTCTTTCGCTACCATGCCAAGCCAGGGCGGAGGGGAGTCGTCGCCCCCTCCCTCCCCAACCACGTCCTTTAGAAAACTCGTTGCAGCCTGCAGAAAGAAATCGCCCCAGGCAGAAGCGCCAAGTTTTGTAAAGAGACTGGATGATGTCCCAGAGATCAATCTCCCCCCAGAACAACCAATGAAGGTAGCGCTCTCCCTCTCAGATCGTGGTCTGGTAGGTCATTTCATGGGCCTTTGGCCCTCATCCAAGTCAACAGATAACTGGATCCAAAGGAACTGGCAGCCACTTATAACAAACAGTGTAACTTGTTACGCGGTTGGAAGGGGCTACTTTATTATCGAAGTCATCTCCCAGGAGGACCGAGATTTAAGCTTCAGAAACGGGCCATACTTCATGGGCACACAAGGGCTCTAGCTGAACTGGTGGACTCCAAACTTCAACCCAGCCTCGGAAGTGCCAAAAGACGTCCCTGTCTGGGTCAGACTCCCAAATCTACCAATCCACTGCTGGAACTCCTCGTCGTTGCAAGCTATCAGGAACGGACTAGGGAACTACATTGACAGAGCCGATCCAAAAGATCAATATTCCTGTGCAAGAATTTGTGTGGAGGTTGATTTGGAAATAGGCTTGCCAGAAGCGGTAAAACTGAATGTTGGAGATTGGAAACATCTACAAAAACTGGATTATGAGCAGCTCCCGTTCAAATGTAGAGGATGTCATGAATATGGACATTTTCAAAGAAACTGCCCAAAAGCCCCAAACGCAGAGAAAGCAGGTGAGGAAGGTTGGTAGCAACCCCGGAAAGGAAGGTCGAAGTATAAAGGCCCAAGAAGGGAAAATCCAGCTCTCGCTCAAGGCAATCCTAGAAACAGAGAGATGACAAACAGCTTGATGGTACTGGGAAATGGAGGTGAGACGGTGGATCCAAGCAAAGCCGTCCAATATGAAGAAGAAAGAGGCGACCAAATCCCGGAAATCGGAGAAACCCAAAAACCAACAGAAGAAGTGGAGAAACCCATCTCCCCTCCAAGGAATGGGGTTACTCAAGGCATCGAGGAGGGGGAGATCTCGTCAGGGAATGACTTAGAAGGAGCAAGTGAAGCCTGGGACACCCCAAAGAAGCAGGGGAGAGGCAGGAAATCCAAAAAAGTGGAAAGAGATCAAGAAACCTACAAGAACGTTCTAAAAGGAGCACAACCAACCATCAAGCAACTGATCGGAGTAAGGCAAACAAGGAAGCTAGCCAAGGCCTCCCAAGGAGGCCATTCCCCTCCTCAAAGTAATCAATGAAGTTAACTTCTTGGAATTGTAGGGGTCTAGGTAGCAAAAGGAAGGAAGAAGCTCTCAGGGACATAATCAGAGCATCGAAAATGAACATCCTACTTATCTAGGAAACCAAGATGACTCAGCAGGACTCTATTAAAGTTTCAAAAAACATATGGAGAAGCAGCCAAGGTTTAGTCGAAAACGCCAGAGGCGCGTTAGGAGGGCTCTGCACCCTGTGGAACACCTCCAAAATAGATCTGATCCGCTCAGACTCTTGCATGCATTGGATCTTCTCCCAACAGCTCCACAGGGAGTCAGGGCATACGGTAAGTCTCTTTAACATCTATGTCCCACAGCATATAGAAGAAAAAAAGAATTGCTGGAAATCCCTTCTAGACTACTTAACAGATAATGAGCTAGAAAACATCATACTAGGAGGGGGCTTAAATGTAACTCTAGCCGAAGAAGAAAAGCGTGGGGGATCTATTGTAAGGGACCCAACTAGGGAATGGGTGGAGGACCTAATCTTAGAATGGGACTTAATGGATATTAAGCTGCTCATGCGACACTACACTTGGACCAACAAAAGGGTAGGCCTGGGGCATATCGCTGCCCGTTTGGACAGATTCCTTGTCCAAAGTTTTTTCTTGACCCTTGGGCTCATAGCTTCTTCAGAAATCCTTCCCCATGGTACCTCTGACCACAAGCCAATTAGACTAGAGCTAAGGAAGGACCAAGGCCAGGGGCCCATCCCCTTCAGATTCAATCCTTCATGGATACAGGACGAACATTTTCTGCGAAAAGTCTCCAGTATTTGGACAAGCAAGGTAAATGGCTCTGCGTTTTATGTTTGGGAAGAAAAATTGTGTAGGCTTAAGGAAGCACTAAAAGGTTGGGCAAAAGGACAATCTGATCCAATCACCCTACGCAAAGAAGCCCAAAGGAGTCTGGAGAGTCATTAGCTCGATTTGGAAAATAGGGAGATCACACAGCAGGACTTACTTAAAGAGGACCAACTTCAAAGGAAATGGCACAAAGCCTGCAGAGATGAAGAAGGCTATTGGAGGCAAAAGTCTCAAAGTCTCTGGCTGAAGGAAGGAGACAAGAATACTAGCTATTTTCATAAGCAAGCGGAAGCAAGGAAACACTATAAGACTGTGACAAAAATCCAAGTCCAAAACATCACAATATCCAATCCAGAGGGAATTAGACAGGCAACTTTTGAAACATTTGGAACCCTCTACTCAGAAACACAAAGGGTAAGCATTGACCCCCAAAAGTACCCCCTATCCATTGTTCCAAATCTAATAAAAGACGACATCAATCTCAGGCTTGTGGAGGAAGTCACGCAGCAAGAAATAAAAGAGGCATTGGACCAAATGCATCTGGATAAGGCCCCCGGACCGGATGGATTTACAGCCAGATTCTATCAGCAGTGCTGGGAAATAATCAAATCGGATCTAACCAAAATGATAAGAAAATCACAAGCGAACAACAAGCTAGGAGGAAGCACAAATTCGGCCTTCCTGGCACTCATCCCAAAATAGAAAGGAGCGCTCAGCTTTAGTCGATTCAGGCCGATCTCTCTCTATAATACAAGCTATAAAATTCTTACCAAGGTCATCGCAAACAGACTAAAAAACGTTCTTCCTCTCATAGTACCAGAGAAACAAGGAGGCTTCATCAAAGGCAGGCAAATAGTAGATAACATAACCCTGGTGCAAGAAGCTCTTCATTCAATTCTACGTAGAAACGATAAAGGTATGATTATTAAACTAGACCTTGCAAATGCTTTTGACAGAGTTAATCATAATTTCTTATTTGAGGTAATGCGGAAGTTCGGATTCGATCAGTCCTTTGTGAATTGGATAAGAGCCTGTATAGGGTCGCCATGGATAGCCCCCATGGTAAATGGAAGAGTAACAAACTTTTTCAAAGCGTCTAGAGGTCTAAGGCAAGGATGCCCTCTCTCACCCCTGCTCTATGAAATCCAGGCCTCGGTTCTTAGCTATCAGCTGGAAAATTCCAGAATCCAGAGCAACCTCCAAGGACTAAAAATAGCACAAGGTGTGAAGGAAATCAACAATGCGCAATTTGCAGACGATACCCTACTGCTAGGTGGGGCAAGTCTGTTAGTAGCAAAAAGGTTCAAAGAGGAGCTTGATGCATATGCTGCAGTTTCAGGAAGCGAGATAAGTCAAACAAAAAGTAAGATTTATGGATGGAACATTATACCCAAAGAAATGCTGGGAATTTCTAGAGTTTTGGGGATGGAAGGGAATACCAACTGGGAGACCTTCACCTACCTGGGAATCCCTATCTCCAAGGCTGCTCCAAGGGCCTCACAATGGAATCACTTATTAGACAAACTAAAAAAGAGAATTTCCTCCTGGGGGGAGAATTGGCTAAATCTAGCAGGGAGGATAGTCCTAATCAAATTCGTCATGGCCAGTGTACCCATCTATCAGAACTCATTGCTCCTAGCTCCAAGCTCCACAATCCAAAAAATGGAGGCAATGCAAAGAAGCTTCCTGTGGGAAGGGGGGAAGCAAACAGGTAGGAGACTTCACCTTATAAATTGGGACAAAATTTCCAAACCCCTCTTGGAAGGAGGTCTCAATTTCAAAAAAACCCAAGTGCAGAATATGGCTTTAGGGGCGAAATTGCTATGGCACATTATCAGTGGTGATCTTACCTGGAGCAAGGAAGCTCTGTGAAAAAAATACTTCAGAGGCGCAAGGAAGAGGTGCATAGAAAACCCATGCAGAGAGGCTAAGGGGTCCCCAATCTTCAATCTTTGTAAAAAGGCCATGGCCCTGTTCACTCCTCACCTTACCTGGGTGCCGAGAAACGGGAAAAAAATTAAAATCTGGCAGGAATCTATTCTAGGTAACCCACCTCTGGAATTGATTCAAGACCTGCAGCGTCTAAGAAGATGGATGGACGGGCAAAATCTAAAGACGCTCTTTGACATCTCAATGTGGGGGAATGACAGATGCAAGTCGTGGCAAGGTTGGGAAGTGGGCAATCTACCTCCGGACCTAGAAGATGACTGGTGCGTCCTAAAGCTCAGTCTTCAGGGGAAATCCCCTATCAAAAAAAAAGGGAAAGATGAGAGAGGATGGGGGAAGAATTCTCAACCCTACTCCACCTCATTGGGATATAACACCTTCCGAAGCATTCCCTACATTCCTCCCAACCCGACCCTTTGGAAATCTATCTAGAACTCAAAGTCCATTCCCAAAATAGACTTGTTCGTCTGGACCCTCAGTCATAACAGCATCCAAACAGGGGAGAACCTCCAAAATAAAGGTTGGGAGGGCCCCTTCAGGTGCCCCCTGTGTCAACAAGCGGAGGAAACTTCTGATCACCTCCTTCTTAACTGTAGCTACTCAAAAGAAGTTTGGAGGCTGGCAGTTGGGTTGCAAACTAATCTTCCCCTTCCTCAAGACATTAAGACCCTCCTCCAAAGTTGGAACGCCCTTTACCCTTTCCAATTTAAGAAGCAAAGTTATGCCTCGGGGCTTTGGCAAACAATCCCAAGGTTTATCCTTTGGGGGCTTTGGCTGGAAAGAAACAACAGAGTTTTCAGGGATAAGAAAAGGAGTGCCCCGCTAGTGAGTGCAAAGGTACAAGCACTCTTTGGAGAATGGGCCAGTTACCATAGTCATCCTCAATACAGCAGGCAACTGGAAGAAAAAGAAGATCTTTGGCTAGCCCAATTTAAAATTCAAATGCAAACTGGGAACCAAGCCAACACCATAATTCAAGAGAATTGGGAAATAAGGACAGGGAGGAAGGAATTCGACAAATGGAAAAATGAAAGAAAGGCCTATATCCTGTCCTTCGACGGGGCCTCAAAGGGCAATCCAGGCCAAGCAGGAGGAGGAGGGATGATTGTAAGCCCAAACGCATAAGTCATGGTGCGATACGCCATTGGCTTAGGCACCGCGACCAACAATTATGTAGAAGCAATGGCATTATGGCAAGGCCTGTGCCAAGCCAGAAGGAATGGAATCCGAAATTTGATCATCATAGGAGACTCCCGCATGCTAATTAGTGCCATTATCCGTTCTTCAAATAATCAAAGCGCACAGCTCAATAATTTGTTGGCCAGAATCTGCCTCCTCCTTAAAAGGCTCGACTCATACCAATTGTTTCATGTTCTGCGAGAGTTGAATAAGGAAGCGGATGAGGAGGCAAATAGAGGTGCCCTCTTGGCACCAGGATGCATGAATATAAGCGGCCAGTTATCCACGGTGGACATACCTTGACCCACCTCCACACCAAGAGAAAGGCTCATGCAAGTGGCACAGTGGGGGATAAGACCAAACCGACAACGCCCAGACTCAGCCAATAAAGGGGAGCGTGACAGGACAAATTGGGCAGAGGACGGCCCAAGAAAGATCGGATCTCTTGCACAGAGGCGACAGCAGGACCATCCACCCATGCCTCTTGGGGAAATCACCAAAGGGAGAAATGATGAATGCAGGGTGGGCAAGATTAAATTCGTGATGCATCCTCAGGCTAGGAGCAGACCCATTCTTAGCTGTGAAGTGAACCCGACTGTGAGGATTCAAAGCACACGAAACAGAGGAGAGGACATGGTCGTAAGTTCCAGCCAAAACCTCACCATGGAGGAACGACTGAAACTAATGGATGAAACGCTAGAAATCTTGAAGTAGACGCTCCAGTACCAACTCGATTTCCTGGAGAACTTAGATTCGGAGGCAGGTAGGCGGCTGGAGCAACTGGAGCAGGATATTTCCACTGTAAAATTTGGATTCACAGATGAGCTTGGCAAATTACATCAGGAGCTGAAGAACCCAAAAGATGAATTTGAGGAACGGATCGGTCAACTGGAAGGCAAAATGTCCAAGTTGAACATCGAATGGGGGAAGGATCCCAAAGACTAGTCATCTTCTTGGTTTGCAATGATCTCTTCCCATCTCAAGCACCTTGACATTTTGTATAGAAGTCAAGGCTTTAAAATAAATCTACTTTCAGGAGTTCTGAACCGCCTCCGGGGGTGACTGTTAATTTAGCATTTCTAGTAGTGCAATTTAGCTTATTGCAGGCCGCTGCTCAGTGAAGCTCTGCCATTTTGTAACCGAACAATGGCTAGTCCACACTTAATACAAATTCTGTCCAAAAAAAAAATAATAACATTATTTCTTAATATTTTCCCAAAATTTTAATTTATATTTTCATATATTAAATCTCTATTCTCTATCTAATAGTTAAAATCTTGTAAATACCCTTATGAATTCTCAATTCTCATCCGACCAGTCGAAAAAATTTAAAAATTCGTTTACTTTCATCGTGACTCACAGGTACTTCATATGGCATAACTTTTTCACATAACATTTTTTCAAAATTTTAATTTTATAAAAAATCTATTATGTTTACTTCCCTTTGGTCCCACATGGACTATTTTCCATGGTATAACTTTTAATCACTGGTCAATTATATGACAAATAGGGTTTACCAATGGTCAATTATATGACAAATAGTGTTTACCAATGCTTTGACAAATAGGGTTTACCAATGGTCAATTATATGACAAATAGTGTTTACCAATGCTTTGACAAATAGGGTTTACCAATGGTCAATTATATGACAAATAGTGTTTACCAATGTTTATGTTCTGTACATTCAAGTTATATAATATCTTGGATTTTTCCCAGTTGGAACTCGTTCATGGTAGTCAATATCGAGCTTGCTACACATCAGTTGGATCTGGATTACTTCAGATTTGATGACCACAATTCAGATCCAACGGTTTATAATTCATTCGCTGTATCATTTAATGCTGCTTAATAAGCTGTATATTGGCCATCATCTTGTTCAGCTTTAATTCTTTTATTGTTTTGTTTAAAATTTTGAGTCAATATGTTTATAATTAGTGTATTTTAGTTACTTTGTTGTTTTGTTTAAAATTTTGAGTCAATATGTGTGTAATTAGTGTCCATGATTAATGGGAAACTTCATATGGAGATTAAAGAAATGATCATCATGTGTTTTAATTTTTTATTTTTTTTAACTATTATTTAATTATCTATTTGATATCATAATTATTGATGAAATCTTAATTTTATATTGTCTAAATTACTTTTTTATATATATAAATCATTTAACTTCTCAAAAATTCCATTACTAAATATTCCAGTTATCTTTTTAAATTTGATTTTTCTAAACAAATTTAAAATTCATTGGAAAAACATCCTCTTAAAAAAATAAAAATAAAAACATAATACCTATAGACTTTACATAAATGCTGGAGTTCATCGTTAAAGTGTATAAATATATGTTTTTAAATGTTGATTGTTTTTTTTTTCCAACTAGAATTCATTGTTAAAGTGTATGAATTGATGTTTTCAATGGTGAATTGATTTTTTTCCAATTTCATGTACAAATAAATATTTGTTACATGTTTTATCTCTATCAATGCCAATGATGATTTTAAGAAAGGTTTTGTAAATTTAGCTGTTACGAGGTAGGTGAAAAAATTTGAGCGCCTTTTCACATGAAATACTTTCCATGCAAAATGAAATTTCAATTTGATAGTTTCCATATAGTTTTATCTAATTTCATGTAGAAATGAAAATATTTATGTTTTTTTATAAGGTTATTTAGATATAACTACGTGAAAATGAAAATATCTATATATTTTTATAAGGTTATTTAGATATAATTATAATAAATAATAACATTGTCTTTTATATTTTTAATAATGAATCTTCATATTTAAATAATGGAGTTGCTATGTTAAAGACTTATAATTTAACAAGGTTGTAGAGTAGCATATACTTGTGGCTATATAGGTATTGTGAATTATTAACTTTAATTGTTGATGAGATTGAAATTACAATTATTAGCTTTGGAACTTAACCATAATTGGTCCAGCTTAAACTAAAATTGTATCATCAAAAATTACTATATTTTGGCACTTTTTGTTGAGTGTGGCACTTCTATTGACCATTAAAATTCACTTTCATTGAGTTTAGGTTATCATTGCCTGAACAACCAAGTTTT
>JZKD02S1718971.1:10018-24903 GCA_000966675.3 Picea glauca
TCCTTATATGCAAATGTATAGAGTTGTTAATGTTGAGAATTTGAGATTGTATGAGCCTCCTTTGATTGATGATCAAGGAGAACATGTTTAGATTCCTTCAATAGATGACTTCTAGCCATAATATCTTTCAGAATTGCATGAGGATACAATCCTTGATAGAAAGATAAGAACTTCAAAACGAGGGAATGTGGAGTACCTTTGTGTTGGTCTCAAAGGCACAAATCCAAGAAAAGCTAAATGGATTGAGGTTGGAAGGGTGAGGGAACTGTACCCTCATCCTCATATTGACTGAAAATAGTATTTTGGAGGTCCAAAAGCTTCTCAATGGGGAGGAGTGATCCAGGGGATCAAAAAATGCTCAAAAATCAAAGTGTTCAAAATTGCTCAAAATGGTTTCATTGCATAGATCTCGTCCTCACGATCCCAACTCAACTTGAACGGGCTCCAATGAAGTTCGTATGACGAAGATACGGTGTTCTGTCTGTTTTCCCAAATAAGCAAAATTTGCTGGCTATATAGTCAGCACAACTGACATGGCAACTGATTGTACAGTTCGTACGACCGTACAAATGATGTGGCATAGACATTGGCAGGGTGATTGGACTGTTGATTAGGCAGGTGACGTGGACCAATCATTGGTCGACACATGGCTGGTGGCAAAGGATTAGGTGGACCTATTGCAAGGTGCCACGTGGAATCCACCTTATTGTGTAAAAATTATGGTTTGGCTCCATGGGGGTCGAAACCACGACCTCTGGCAGGGGAAAATAATTCACGTAGGCTAGACCACCAAACCTCCTACCAATTTTTACTTAACCATATGGTTCACAACCTGTATTTAAACTTGATTTTGGTTTCATTTTGGTGGAAAAAGGGTCGGGCTTAGCCCCATCATATGGACATAACCTTACACCTTACCATACAACCAGGGGCATGACAATGTGGAGGTGGTGTCTGTCAGGTGCGGGAAGTTAGCCCGACATCTTGCCACATGGGCCATACGACCTAGAACTCCGTCAAAAAAGGTGCTAGCCATTCTAACGGTGCGAAAAATCCGCCCACATTCTGAAACACATGCAAGAGCTAGGTTTGGTTACGCAGACGCCAATGTTTTGCACAATGGGTTCGTTTTGGCGAACATAGATAACAAGTGTTGGGGAAAAACTTCAAGGAAGGGTATTTTCTTCAATTTTTGGACAAACCAGATGTAGAAAGAGTCAAGTTAGGGTTTTTTGGACATTCTAGAGCCATAGGAGCCATCTATTTTGCATTCTGAGAATTGTAAAGCATTGTTTTAACACTTTTGAGCATATAATGAAAACGATACATTGGAAGCTGGACCAGGAGATGTAGCCCAAGAGAGGGATGAACTCCTTTATCATTTTTTTGTGTTATGTGCTTATCTTGATGGTTATTTATGACAGTTTTTGTTGTTAATTTTAACTATAAAAACTCAATATTTTCATGTGCTTGCAACTTGATCCAATTGCCCATGACACGTACATTTTCCACTTGCAATATTTATACACAAACCTTTATCATTTCCATATCAGATTACCAAATGCATATACCAAGACAAAAACACTACAAGTGGACACTAACATCCCTTTAAACTCATTTTAACCATTCAGAAAGAGAGAGGGAGAAAGGGGATGATGTACCTTATTTTGAAGTTTGTCTTTGCTGCTTCCAATCAGTGAGCTTGATCTTTAGACTCCCTGGTGCAACATGATACCTGCAATGGGAAGAAAAGAGAAATGACTACCTCCTACTCTAGTTGATTGGGTCAAAAAAATTCATCTATGAAGATTGAAGGAACAATAGACAAGCACATGCAGGAATACACAAGCTTGAAGGAAATAGGCCAAGTATATTCAAATGAGAACCCAAATAGAATACTTACAAACCTTGATTGATGTAGCAACAACCTCTCCAAGCTCTCCTCGTCCAACCCTTGCATGAATCTACCAAAATCAAAATGATGATACTTTGACTGACTACTTCCCCACCTTTTTTACCTTGGAAATCCCTCAATATATAGGCTTGAGAGGCACAAACACCATGAGACAATGAGGGATATGGTTGAAGAAATGGCTCCTTGAGGTTTGGATTATATCCTAAGGTGAATCCAAAGCATGGGAGTCGAACATAACCAACCCTATTCGAGAGAGTTGGCCCATAGAATTAGGTGGAGGAGATCCCCCTTTTCCCTCAACAAGAAGGGAACTCCCCCATAGTGAGAGAAAGGGCTCCATCATAATAGTCGTGCTCCCCTAACATGGCAGAGGGGGTTCCATGGCCCTCCCCCAGCATGGACAGGGGGGCGCCACCCTTCATAAATGCTAAAAAATAGGTTTGTTTTTCCAAGGAAAAGGTGTGTTTTGATCTTGAAATGATGAGTTTCCTCCTCCCATATGACTTAGGGTGCATGAAAAACTATTTTCATGGTGTCAAGGGGTGGTGAAACCTCTCAAAGTGAATGCGAAACTTGGGAATGTGCATATGACACTTGTGACAGTGCATGTGACACTTACCGAGGTGCATACGCCACTTTGCGACACTTAGGGTGAGATACCTAGGTGTGCAATTTTGGTGTGTATTAGATTGCCCGTTAAAGTGTGAGGTTAGAAAAGAAAATGATGGTTGAAACACTTTAAAAATTCTTCAATGCAAGGGTTCTAGAGTGGGAGAACCTGACAGAAGCTACAAACAATTATCAAACAATATTAATATATGTTCTATTTTTGAGGTAGGCATACCTATGCTCAGAATATGAGATGACGCAAAGCATGGTCGTCGACCAATACATTGCGGATCCATGAGAATATTGACTAGGGATATGGCCACCAAAGATACAATGGGGATACATACCTCTATGACATGAACTGATCACAACCACGAAAAATACACAGTGAAGCTACAAGATGACAAAACATAGCCATGAACCAATACAATGTGGATCTATGTCATAGTATGTGTATCAGTAAGATTGCCAACATGATTATTGTACTGAAATATTTTGCATGCTCAAATGATCTCCATTATAGCCTAGGAAAAACATATAACAGAGTGAGCACCCAACCTAGGGCCTTCATCCCAATCCTGATGCGTCACAAATCTAGCCATGTGAATAGATGATTTGATGTCGAACATGGTAGAAACCACTTGATTACCGGTCATTGAGGTAAATCGTTAACAAGTACGAGGGAAATAACCAATGATGAAAATGAATCCCAAGGTACCCTAGTACATTCCAACGAATGTGAATAAATATGTTGAGGTCAAACATTCGTGGAATCGTCCAATCAGAGGTCAATGATGTAAACCTGTTGTCAAAAGCGAGGAGGCCTGCCATTGAGGCATGCGGGTCCCAATGTACTAATTGGTTTCTAATTATAATTCCTGGATGATGTGCTAAAGTCAACAGGAATAGACTTGTTGAAGGAGGGCCTTGATGTATCCCCCATCATCAACATGAAATTGACATAGGAAAGTGATGTGAGATGGTGGATCGAATGAGTATGGACTGACATGGGAAACGAAAATTGGTATTACTATAGATGGATGGTTTGAAATGAAATTTCCCTTGAACATGATGAGGCACGGTGACTGACTTGGAAGCATTGACTCGAAGAGTACCAAGAACATAATGTGACGACAATAATATTACTCTTCGATTGGACGAAAAAGTATGGTGACACATGGAATTGGTATGACTGAGAGACAAGCAGGTTACCCAACTGTAATATGAAACACAAACAAGTGCCATGTTTAAGGACGACAATATCTTCCATAAAGGATTCAAAAAACTTGACCCACTTCCTTCAAGTTTTTCCCCCATCTAGATAGATGAGTGCCTCTTTCTTTTTTAATGAGCTTGAGGAGGATAACAAATGCTCGATATAACTTACCTTTGGTAAGTTCCTCTTCCTATATTTAACGAACTGGAAGAAGTAAAGGTTCGTTCCCAGATGGGCCCTTCAATGTATGGTTTTACGAGTCTAGAGAAGGAAAACTCAATGGTTTTTCATGTTTAGAGAGTTTGAAAATAACTTAAGGATGACTCTATGGATGACTTTTTTGTAAATTTAGTCTCCCAATCCCAAAAAAAGTGTAAAACAATACATGGATAACTCTTCTAATCATGCTTGATTAGAGTGTTCCTTTTTTGTAATTAGTCTCGTGAGGCCGAAAAAGAGATAAACTACTACTCGAAAGACGCCCTTTCAAAAACCTTTTTAACAAGTGTGAAAGGAAGCAAGTTCACTCACCAAAGAATTAGATAATTCTAAGGATTGTCACACCTTAGTTGAAATCATATTTAACATGGAAACTTGCGGTGTGGGAGGAGTAGGCAAAGGAAAAACCCCCTTGAGCGAGGAATCCTTAAGGAGACCTACTCCTAAAGTCTCAAAACTATCCTGTCCTAGAAAATGAACATTATTCGCTGCAACATTGTGAAGATTTGGAGTTGTATAGTCAAGTTGGTCAACAGTGATAATATTTCCTTGATGGGAAAATCGTAAAATATGAAACACCGAAGAGGCGACGATAGTCATCACACAGAACCAACTACTACCAAGTAAAAAATTATAATCTAGGGGTGCATCAACCACTTTGATATCGACCAAAATAGTCTTACCCTTCAATTTCATAGTGAAATATTGCAAGAGTCAGTGAAGTTGAAGACCATGTCCATCAAACACTGTCAAGGAGGTGGGAGACAGTTAATATAATGACTTGAGAAAATACTTATGACACTCCTTCAGGTGATAAGACTGAAGGAAAGGCTTTCTATTATAGAATTTTTCCTCTTTGGATAGGTGAAACTTCCCTTGGATTACTATACCCCTATACCAAGACATAAACACTACAAGTGGACACTAACATCCCTTTAAACTCATTTTAACCAATCAGAAAGAGAGAGGGAGAAAGGGCATGATGTACCTTGTTTCTAAGTTTTTCCTCACTACTTCCAATTCATGAGCTTGATATTCAAACTCCTTGGCACAACATGATACCTGCAATGGGAAGAAAAGAGAAATGACTACCTCCTTCTCTAGTTTATTAGGTCAAACAAATTCATCTACGAAGATTGAAGGAACAACAAACAAGCACATGCAAGAATACACAAGCTTGAAGGAAATAGACCAAGTATATTCAAATGAGAACCCAAAGAGAATACTTACAGACCATGATTGATGTAGAAATAACCTCTCCAAGCTCTCCTTGTCCAACCCTTTCACAAATCTACCAAGATCAAAATTATGATACTTTGACTGATTACTTCCCCCCCATTTTTACCTTGGAAATCCCTCAATATATAGGCTTGAGAGGCACAACCACCATGAGAAAATGAGGGATATGGTTGAGGATATGGATCCTTGAGGTTTGTATCATATCCTAAGGTGAATCCAAAGCATGGGAGCCGAACATAACCAACCCTATCTGAGAGAGCCGACCCATAGGACCAGGTTGAGGAGATCCCCCTTTTCCCTCAACAAGAATGGTGCTCCCCCATAGTGAGAGACAGATCACCATCTAGCAGTGTTGCTACCATAACATTATAGAGGGAGCACCATGGCCCTCCCCCAACATGGCTAGGGAGGGTGCCTCCCTTCATAAATGCTCAAAAATAGGTCGAATTTTCCAAGGAAAAGGTGTGTTTTGACCTTGAAATGATGGGTTTCCTCCTCCCATATGACTTGGGGGTCATGAACAATTTTTTTCATGGTGTCAAGGGGTGGTGACACCTCTCAAATTGAATTCCAGACTTGGGAAGGTGCATATGACACTTGCGACCGTGCATGCGACACTTATTGAGGTGCATACGTCACTTTGAGACACTTATGACACTTAGGGTGAGATACCTAGGTGTGCAATTTTGGTGTGTAACACATAGAAAACACAATAGTGTGATGGATATCTATTTTATCCCATAGGGAAGAMTTATTTAGTTATTTTGGACATGGTTCTAKAGACGGTTTCCTATAATGGCAGCTCCAACATCAGGGTCATTGCTATGTATTTTGATCTCAGTTTACAAAATGTAATATAATTTCTCTAGATTACCATTTTTTTTTAACAAAGTCAATGAAGCCCTGAAATAATGAAGTCCAACATTAAGACAACGTTTGAGGGTCTTAACATAATAAAACCTTTTTTTAGGTGTGTAGGTTTCCATCTATACTTATGCACCATACATAGTTTTTCAKATATATATATATATATATMTGAAAAACTATGTATGGTGCATAAGTATAGATGGAAACCTACACACCTAAAAAAAGGTTTTATTATGTTAAGACCCTCAAACGTTGTCTTAATGTTGGACTTCATTATTTCAGGGCTTCATTGACTTTGTTAAAAAAAAATGGTAATCTAGAGAAATTATATTACATTTTGTAAACTGAGATCAAAATACATAGCAATGACCCTGATGTTGGAGCTGCCATTATATATATATATATATATGTGTGTGTGTGTGTGTGTGTGTGTGTGTGTGTAGTTTCATCGACAATGATTATGTGGGTCATATTTAAAAGAAGGATTGAATTGGAGATAATAACATGGGGGTGGGAAAATGGATGTATTTTTGTTTATGAACCCTAAATAACTAGGTTTGTCATTTTGAAGCTAGAACCAAATCAGCCAACTCATCCAACATGTAGAAGAAAAGGGGTAGTCCTGCCATTTTTTTTTTAAATTTAAAAGAACGTGCACATGTTAATAATGTTCACTCATTATTATTAGGGGCGATAGGTTATGGGGGGGTATTATATGCAATCCCAGAGGAAATATAGTTGCTTGTTATGCATGGGGATTAGGGACAGTTTCAAACAATGAAACATAAGCCTATGCCCTTTTTGAAGGAATAAGACTGACAAAATCAATGGGAATACCAAAGATGACAATCCTTGGCGACTCCATGATGGTGATAAGGGAAATTATTAAAAAATCCATCACCAGGGGCAATGTTTACACTGGTATGATGTATCACTTTCTCACTCTCCTTAAGGAATTTTATGAGTTCTCCTTGTTTCACATTAAGTGAGAGTTAAATTTTGAGGCTGATAGGTGGGCCAAGGTAGGTTCATGATTAGAAGAAGGCAAATTTATATTGAATGGAAGGAAAAGGGGTCTCCCCATCCCTTAAGTCTATGGAGCATGCAATTAATTGTAGTGACGTTTGGTGGAATATGGGAATGAATGGGTCACAACTCGCACATACCTTTGGGCTAGGAATTGATGGGCACATTCACTCCAATGTGTGTGAAGGTAGTAATTCTAGTTGGGCAGTTATTTCTTTCCTCATCTCTTTTGGTGGTGTCTTTGGAAGGCGCAGTGTGAAGTGGCTCGACTTCAAGGTTTTTGAGGGTCCTCAAAGTGGAAACAAAGCAAATCAGGGCAAAGATATTTCAATGATGGAATTGAATGGTTTGTAGTTCAGGTCCACTCTGGTCTCCAAGTCCTCTCACCCTTCTCCATAGCATTAAATTTGCAGCCTCTTTTTTTTTTGAAGCTTAATTTTGAAACTTCAAGCTTCCCCATTGTTTCTTTTGTTTCTGGAAGATATTTCATATGTGGTTCATGGTATGGTGAATTATAGTTCTCTCAATGTGATTTGGTTGTCAATGTATGCAGTGGGTTTGTTGGCCAATGTCCCAAATTTCTTTTTACCTTAGCCTCAATCAATGAGATTTTAGGTGGGTTATATGTATGTCGGTTGTGCTCCTCTGTTTGTCCTCTTCCTGCTCCCATTATCAATCCGAAACGTTGGATAACTAGTTGGTTGTTGGAAGAAGTTGAGTACCCCTATACCGTTGGTTTTGTCAACACTAGATCATGAATATGCCCATTGATAAATGTATTAAAATATATATATTTTTTCTTGGATAATTTGTTCAATTAATTGGCAGCCATACTACATGGATGTATAACTAGGAATTTACTATGTATTTCAACATGATAGTAGTATAGGAAATTATAGGACATTATACTATCAGTTTCAGTTTAAAAAAATATGCACTCATTCTTAATACATATATTCATAACTTAGCAAAATTTCCATTCTGTTTAGCATTAGGATCTATGTTTCATACAAAAAGGTTTAACATTAGAACCTGTTTTCCTCTCTTGGGCATAGTCCTATTAGGCCCATCCTCTTTATGCAATATTGCATAATGGTATATGGAATACCATTCGGGGGTAAAAGACCCCATAGAGAAGGCATGCATCATGGTTGGAGGCCTTATTCATAATGCTTGAGGCCTAGAAGGTTATTTTTCCTACTAAGGCCCTTGTTTTTCTTTTTGACCATGGTCTAGGCCCTTAGACCCATCACTAATGTCTAATACCAATTAATGGAAACCATATCCCATATTAGACTTAGAGGACTCATGTTGGTATAAGGACTCATTTAAGGCTCTTTAGCCCAAGAAAATTCAACAATATCCTAAGGAACTTGTTTTCCTTCCACAACCATGTTTAAGTCCCTATGACACATCCTCTATGTGCAAAATCTCCTAATGGAATCCATATCCAAACTTGATTCCAAACACCCCCTAGATAAGGGTTTCTATTATGGTTGTAGATGTTGTTCATAGTGATTGAGCCCAAGAAGTGGCATATAGGTCCTAGGGACCAAGTGTTTTCCTCCCCTAACCATAGTGTTAGAGATCTATAAGAGCTTCCTTTAGGGATTAAGCCCCTTATTCCCCTACTGACCATGTTTAGATGTCAAAGAATATTTCTAGTGCACAAAACCAACTCATGGATTTTGTGTCTCACTTGGATGCTAAAGAACCCTGAGAATGGCCTACAAAATGATTCATGGTGTGGTTTCAAGATATATTCTCATTCAAAGAATGCGTTATGGTTTAATCATGGAACCTCCATCCCTCTAGTAGGCCAAAGATACCATACAAGGGTCTTATGTGGTCATTTTATGATGCACTCAACACTATATCCATTGAAGTTATATGGTTAGTAGGTGTTGTTCATGGAGATTGAGCACAACAATAATTATTTAGGGCACAACACCCATTATTTTTCTCTTGTGATGTTATATAGACCTATTACAAATGAAGCCACTACTTTAAAAGTTGGGGAGCTAAAGATTAATGGTTCATCAAACTACCAAGTCATACCGTAATCAAACTCTACACACTTAATGGTAAGTAACATTACATTAATAATCGACATGTCAATCATGCATATTTCAATTCCAATGCGAGGCAATAAACATGAAGAGACCTAAGCACCCCCCTCACATGCTTGAGCTCTTGGCGAAATGGGGTTTTAAACTCTTGGTTGGATTTAGAGGGGTTGCGGAAATCCTTTTCACCTGGTCAACCAATGCTTGGTAAGTATTGTTGTTGTATACAAGTTAGTATCAATATCTTATGGTATATAGAAATTGAGGTATGAAGGAGATTTATCTAGGCTATTTTTTCTGAGTTATGTAGATTTAGGGGAGCTTCTCTCTTTACAAATTTTATTTGAATCAGGTCTTGGCTCCCCTAGTTTGTATTTTAACAGCTTGATTGAGCAATGACACTTAAATAAGGGGGATTGTCTCTTTGGTTATTCTATCTTACTATTTATGATTTTCAAGTTTTTATGTTCTCAAAATTTGACATTTGGGTACACTTTTGGTGAACATTGTGTGGCTAGGACAATTTCCCCTATCTTAGTTCAAATTCATTCTTTGTTCTAGGAGTTGTCTTTTCCCATGTTGTTTTCTATTGGCTCATAAGTGCTTTGTTAGTCATTTTAGAGAAGCCTTGGGAGTGGTTCTATGGTTTTGTTGGATTATTTGGCCCCAATTTTTGGCTCATGAGTGCTTTTTTGGTCATTATAGGGAAGCTCGAGGAGTGGTTCTGTGGTTTTTTTGGATTGTTTGGCCCCAATTTTTGGATTTGGTATGGTTCTCAAGTTTTGGATTAGCATTAATGGATTTCAAAGAGCTACAAGAAGTTAAGATAATTCTTTGATCCCATGAAGAATTTATCCAATGCAACAAAACCTCTATATTTTCAGTCACTTCAAAAGGCAAGAATATAGACATTCTACTTTTTGAACTTTTGCCAACACATTTTTAGGTTAGTTTTGCCCAAAATCTCGCCAAAAATTTATAAGATTTGTTGGAATTGCAGATATCGATTATTGAGATTACACAATATAAGTGCAAAAGGGGTTTTCCAAGTTACTAAATCCATTTATGTATTCAAAAATGCAATTTAAGCAATGGAAAGTTGCAATTTCACCAACAATTAAATGGTCGGACTTTGGTGATGGTTGCCGGAATTTTTTTAAAATGTAGAATGTTTATACTTGTCCCTCCAAAAGTCCATGACAATGAACAACAACCCATTTCTCAATTTGCTACTATTATTGGTACATTAGTACAACCAAAACAATAAATAGCCATAGTTCAAGATGAATGTGGCATGTTAAGGAATATGGTAGTCAACCTACGCAAAGATGCACAAGAAGAATCATCCAACCAGTGGATGTTCGTGAATTTGGGCCAAGGGGAGCTAAAGGAAGAGGATATTATGCATCGATTGATTGAGGACATGGAAATCGGGAATTGGGACTCTATCCCAAGCAACATAGGCATGGAAGAGGCCACCAACCATCACATTTTCTATTAAGTTTATATTTTTTTAAGTTATTAGAATATTAGGCATTTATTATAAAATTTATAGTAGCAACAAGTGATGGGAAAATTTTCCAGCAGATATATGTTTTGCATTTTGTATGCAAGAAATTGTTCGCCTTGGTTGAAATCTGTAGACAAACAATGTGATGTAATGTTGTTTGATAATACAAATTCCTCAGTTTGGGTTAATATATATGTATGTGTGTATGCATGTATGTATGTATGTATATCTTGATATCTAATGTCAAATCATAATATTGACTTTAGGACCTATTATGTATAGAGTTGTAGAGGTAAAATTTAAGTTTTATTTAATCTCCTTCTCCCCTATTTTTCAATAATTTAATTTAAAAGTAACATTTATTTTTAAAAATGTTCTTTCTCTCCAAGAAGATACCCTAGTTATTGAAGAATTGAAGGGAGAGGTGCTCTCTTGTGAATCTACATTGTACCTTCTCTGATTTGTGGGCCATTTATTTTAGTCCAAGTATTTTTAGTGAGGCTAACACTTGAATGATGTTTAATGATATAGATAGGTAGGTCAAAATGCTTATAAATGATTTCTAGATTATTGTAATATGTTGATACCTGATAGATAGACTAGGCTGGAAGACATTTTTGAATTTTGAAAGATCCACCAAGCTAGACATATATATTTTATATTTATATTTTTAAAATATCAACTATAATTTTTTTTAAATAACTTGATCTTTAAATTATAAATTAAATTTGACTTTAAGTACTCATTTGAAAGTTAAGTTAAGATATGTAATGTCCCCCACCTCTTGATGAAGAGGTCTAGAGAGACTCAAGAGTCTAGCTATCCCCACTAGACTATAGTCTTAGGCACAGTGGGGACAAAGTCAACCATAAGACATTCCCTAAACATAACATTCTATTATTAAGTTGACTTTGTGTGAAAAAGGATAACTCAATGAAAGTAAAGAAAAGGTGAGTTAAAGTTAAGAGTTAACCCTGGAGGTTAACTAATTCAACATATGAATAAACTGGAGCTATAAAGGAAAGGGCAGGGTGCACTCCCAAGGCATTCTGGATTATTATCTTATTTTGCATTGGAGCTCTTGAGCACAAGTAGTTTTGAGGGTTTTGAGTCTAAAACTCTAGAGATCAACTCGGTGGTGAAAGATCCCACCTTTCTTGATCCAGGCTTGGTTCTGGAGGTGAAATAATCCTCCCACACCATTTTATAGTGTTGTAGGGGTTTGATCTAGAGGCATAATGCAGGCTGGTGCACAACCTAGGGGGGCACACCACCTTAAGGAGATTGATTCGATCTGGAGGAAGGAGAAGGCTTCTCGGCAAAGGAGCATCTGGGTTTTCTTGGTAGGGTCCCTATCATCATTCTCGGTCTAATCTAGAGGAGATTATCTTGGAATTTTATTTCCTGGAGATTGGGATGAATTGGAGGAGAGAGGGGCGCATTGAAGAAAGAGGTTATCATTGTTTATTGGCCCAGATGTTCATAGATTGTCTTGAGATTTCATAATATTGTTAGCATTGACTTGATCTACAATCTGAGATATTTTGGTAGAATTTGGAGGCTCCTAGAAGGGAGAACGAAATCTCATTGATTCAGTCAAACCAGGGGACCGCAAACCAGTAGAGGGTTTGGTCAGTTGGAGGAGCAGGACTTCTCAGTTCAACTTGAAACTTGGCCCGATGGATTCTACTAGGCCGATCTACATTCTGAGAGAGATTGGAGGGATTTGGAGCTCAGAAAGAGGAGGAACAAAACTTGAGGGTTCATCAGTAGCCAGAGCAGGGTGCAACTCAACCAATTGGAGGGGTCCTACTGTGTATTGACAGGGTTCTCTTTTCTTCAGTCTTATCTTGCATGTTGTTAGAATTTGGAGGCTTGGATCTCTTCTCAGACAACCTTTGAGAGGCTCTTATATTTGTATTGCTTATTATTGTATCGATTGGCAGCCCGTTTTGATATTATTGGGGTTTTCTTCCAGATCTGTAGATCTCTTGTGTAAGGTATTTCTCTACTATCTAAATAAAGGTCAGATCTGGCATTATTGGTTCTCTACTGGTGTTCTTTGTCCATCTTGTCTTGTTTATGATTATATGCTTCAGATCTATTATTCCAATGCTCAATCAATATTAAGTAAACCCATAATGCACATCTTCATGAGTAAACTTGCAAATACATAAGCCAAATAACAAATAATAAATAATTAGTGTTCTGAGAAATTTTTTTTGCTTGGGATCATTACAATGGTGTCAGAGCATTGATCCTCATAGCTTGTGGGGATTAGTGCATGTAGACGTTCAGTGGCATTTACATGGGTAGATGCAGGAAATAAACAGGTGAGACAGAGGCAAAAATGGAGTGGTCAGGTGAGGACAGTGAGCCATAGATCCTAGCAGGTTTCGCCAAGGAGTTAAAATAATCCATAAATATGACACAGAGTACCCTTATACATCATCTACAGGAAAACTAGGAAACAATGCGCAGGGGCTAGGTGGAAATGACAGAGATTGTGGAAAGAGTGAATGCTAGCTAGGAGATTGGTGCAACTCCTGATGCAAATGTCTCATGCAGGGAAGGGTCCGGAGCTTTATGCAAACCGAGAAGCTAGTGGATCTGATGGAGGGACTAGACTTCAACAGGAGCATATCCCTCATTGTCACACTTATGGACATAGCTATGGAGGTGGTGCACCCTAGGGGAAAACACATAGTAGGACCACCCCTAGGCCCTATCTACCTACATTCTTGGATAATCAACCAAAACACAACTATGAGAATGAGATTGAGGACAAATTTGAGCAGTATGCCAGGGAGTATCATGCCTTAAGTGTAGGGTTCCAGAGGTAAGTCACACTGGACCAGTATTGTGGAATCAAGTTTCTAGGTAAGCCTAAACAATATCAAAGGCCCAACTATGAATTGGAGCGCAGGGCAGGCAAGATAGAAATTCCTTATTTGATGGATCTTCTAAGGTGTCTACACAAGCATGGGCATGTAAGTTGGATACCTACCTACAACTTAACCCCATGAGGGAGATGGATGACATCAAATTTTCCACCATGTACTTGGAGGGCAAGGCTCATGATTGGTGGTACCATGGGTTGACCACACTGGGTCACAAACATATTACATCCTATACAAAGTTCACACATAGGCTCATTGACAGGTTTGACCAGGGGGATGCAGAGCTACCTTTTAGGGATCTCACACAACTCAGATAGACATGATCACCAAAGGTTTACATAGAAGAGTTTCAAATACTAGCAGTGATGGTGCAGGATGTGTCTCAAGTGGGACTTATGATGCTCTTCACAGAAGGGTTGATGGAGCCCTTGAGGGGTTGGGTCAAGGATTTTAATACTACCAACTTGCATGATGCCATTTGGAAGACCAAGGACTTAGGATCGGCAATAAAGATGAGATTCACCCCTAGACCTCCTAATCAAGTGGGTAGAGACCAAAGACCTCCTATGAACCAAGGAGGGAGAGACCCAAGGGGGTTTGACCGATGAAGGGGTATGATGGATGTGTTGGATTATTGAGAGGGGGGGTGAATCAATAATAGAGCAATTTAATCCTTTTTAACCATATAATCCAAGTGTTATATCAATGAAGCATTATCATCCAATAACTGCAGAGTAAATAAGCAATGAACAAATGAACAATCATACACATACATAGTACACTCGTGTTTTACGTGGAAACCCAAATCGGGAGAAAACCACATAATGATTTTTATTATATGTCTTGAATGATTACATTCATTGGAAGCGCCAACTTCCTTTGTTTTCCAGTTGCAATTGGAAGGAGGCTCCAACCACCTAGTTTCTCAGGATACAACCTGAAGGAAGCTCCAACTCCCCAATTCTCTGGCTACAACTAGAAGGAGGCTACAACCCCCTATGTTCTCCGACTACAACCGGAAGGTGGCTACAACCACTTGTCCTTGCCCCATCCAACCTCCCTGAAGTAGAAGTAGAATGATGGAACCACTATCACACTATCACTGTGAGATATACCACTGTAGACCTGTACCAATAAATCTGAACCATGATTCAACCATGCATCAACCTGTACCTCAACCTATAATCAACCTATACCATAAAAAAGTGCATCAACCATGCACCAACCTGTACCAAACAACCTGTAATCAACATGTACCATAAACAAGTGCATCCAACCATGTACCAAGTATGTACCAATCATGTGTGTCAACTACTCA
>JZKD02S1718971.1:35343-47868 GCA_000966675.3 Picea glauca
GACAAACAAAGGGTTGAACGCACCTTTGAGGTCAGTGACTTGTTTTATTTGAGGATTCAACTGTACAGACAGACATCCATTAAGAGAAGTGGCATAGAGAAGCTCCAACCTCATTTTTTCAGTCCATACAAAGTCAACAGGAGGGTAGGGTCCGTAGAATATGAGTTGGATCTACCACAGGGCATCAAAATACACATTCTTTTCCATGTTTCATGTTTGAAGAGGGCCATTGGCAAGCATATCACTCCTATCGAGGAATTGCCACCTGTGGATGAGGAAGAACCATTGGTACTGATACCAAAGGAGATACTTGAAGTAAGGGAGAAGAATTTGAGGAAAAGAAGCATAAGAGAGTATTTGATTAAGTGGAAGAACCTACCCATGGAGGATGTCACTTGTGAATGGGAACAATTGATCCAAGAGACATGTCCATAATTGCTTATGGGAAAGAAATTTCTAGCAGGAGAGACTGTAATGTCCCCCACCTCTTGATGAAGAGGTCTGGAGAGACTCAATGGTTTAACTATCCCCACTAGACTATAGTATCAGGCACACTGGGGACAAAGTCAACCAGAAGACACTCCCTAAACATAACATTCTATTATTAAGTTGACTTTGTGTGAAAAAGGATAACTCAATGAAAGAAAAGAAAAGGTGAGTTAAAGTTAAGAGTTAACCTTGGGGGTTAACTAACTCAAAAAATGAATATAATGGAGTTATAAAGGAAAGGTCAGGGCACACTCCTAAGGCATTGTGGATTATTATCTTATTTTGCATTGGAGCTCTTGAGCACAAGCAATTTTGAAGGTTTTGAATCTAAAACCCTAGAGATTAACTTGATGGTGAAAGATCCCACCTTTCTTGATCCAGGCTTGGTCACAGAGGTGAAATAATCCTCCCACGTCATTCTACAGTGTTCCATGGGTTTGATATACATGCAAAATTTAGGCTAGTTCATAACCTAGGGGGTTTCCAACTCGGAGGGAACACCACCTTGAGGAGATTGATTCAATTTGAAGGAAGGAGACGACTTCTTGTCAAAGGAGCATTTGGGTTTTCTTCGTAGGGTCCCTATCATTATTCTTGGTCTATTCCAGAGGAGATTATCTTGGTAATTTATTTCTCAGATCTTGGCACGAATTGGAGGAGAGAGGGGCACATTGCATAAAGAGGTTATCATTGTTTATTAGCTCGAATATTCATAGATTGTCTTGATATTTCATCATCTTGTTAGCATTGGCTCGATATACAATCCGAGATATTTTGGTGGCATTTGGAGGATCCTAGAAGGGAGAATGAAATCTCATTGATTCAGTCAAACCAGGGGGGCGGAGAATGAAATCTCATTGATTCAGTCAAACCAGGGGGGCGCACACCAATAGAGGGTTTTTTTAGTTGGAGGAGAAATATTTTTCAGTTCAACTTGAAACTTGGCTCAGTGGATTCTACTAGGCCGATCTACATTCCAGGAGAGTTTGGAGGGATTTGGAGCTCAGAAAGAGGAGGGTCGAAACTTGAGGGTTCATTAGTAGCCAGAGCAGGGCACAACTTAGCCAGTTGGAGGGGTTCTGCAGTGTATTGACAGGGTTATCTTGTCTCCAGTCTTATCTTGCATGCTAATAGCCTTTGGAGGCTTGGATATATTCTTAGACAACCTTTGGGAGGCTCTTCTCTTTTTATTACTTATTATTATATCGGTTGGCAGCCCGTTTTGATATTATTGGGGTTTTCTTCGAGATCTATAGAAATATTGTGTAAGGGATCTCTCTACTATCTAAATATAGGCCAGATCTGATATTATTGGTTCTGTACTGGTGTTCTTTGTGTATCTTGTCTTGTTTATGATTATATGCTTCAGATCTATTATTCCAATGCTCAATCAATATTAAGTAAACCCATAATGCACATCTTCATGAGTAAAGTTGTAAATACCTAAACCAACATAGCAAATAGTAAATAGTTAGTGTTCCGAGCAAAAAACTTGGCTTGGGAACATTACAAGATACTTTGAAAGTTAGGAGCAATCAAAAATCTGTTTTCATTTATTTGGATAATAAGGAATAAGACAAAATATTTCATATAAAAGTATGTAAATTTTATTGGAAATTGAGTAAGTTTTTTAAAGAAAAGGGTAATAAGTTTCTTATTTTCGTGTTAAATTTAGGAACTCAAAATCAAAATGTTTTAGAAACTTAATAATACCTATCACTATTTTTATAAGGAATATGCTAATCTTGTAGCATATCACTTATTATTATTATTATTATAAGCCTCACTTAATTTTTTTATAACATTTTGGAATTGCAAGTTTAAATTGTTGAAAGCACAATATGGAGTTGCTCTAATGAAAATAGGGGCCTAGGAATCCAATGAAAATAGGGGTCTAGAATTCCATGTACATTGTTAAAAAATTGTAGATTTTCATTATTAAAATTGTGTATTTCATTGTCACATTATGTCAAGTTACCAGACAAATACATTGTTTGCTACATGATTATATGTCTCCATTTTATGATATGTTGAACAAAAGAATAAACAAGCCCAAGCCTTCTAATAAAATGAGCAATGTGTCTCTTATCTTCATGATAAAGCTAAAAACTTGAAGCACAAAGATCTAAAAATGCAATAACATTTATAATTAATCTTATAATACATTGCATACAAGAAAATGAAGTATTTCTCCAATTCAAGGTCACTATTTTAGAGCTTATATGTAATGATTAAAATTATCTAATGCTCAATGCCCATCCTTAATGAGTGAGAAGAAATTTTAAATGAGTAAAATAATAACAAAATCTATGAAATAGTTGGTTTCTTCAATAACATAGAGTGATGATAAAAAAATTGACAATTTATAAACAAGTATAATAATAATGATAAAATCCCACCCGAATAGGATGTTAACATGTGGGGAGATGACTGTGGGTGCATGTCATTATGCTGCCACCACGAGGATCAATGAAGGCATGGGGAAGGTTATAATAGGTGGTCGTCTCTTGTGTTAAACACGGGGAGAAGTGGTGATTGAAGGGGGGGGGTATGGGACTCCTCCCACCCAATGTGAGTATAATTAACTTGTAATCTGATACTATAGATAAATACATGAGGTGGTTAGCCATGAATGCTAAGGGGAGGCTCAAGGGGAAGGTCACAATAAGTGGCATGCTTCAGTGTCAAACAACGGGAGAAGTGGTGAAGGGGAGGGGGTATGGGACTCCTCCCACCCACTATGAGTATGATTATCTTGCAAGCTGATATTAAATATCGGTACAAGAGATGGTTAGCCATGAATGTTGATAAGAGGCTCGACTAGACATGGAATGATGATGTGAGTTTCAAGGGACATAATTTCTTGGAAATGGAAAGTGAAGGTGGCATAATTAAAGAGACTTATAACCGACTATATGAGGGGAAATGAGTTGGTTTAATAGGTTCATAAGTTTCATGGTTTGTTGACAAAGAAAAACATGGAGTCAGATCCCTAAGGCACTCGGGGAACTCACACTCCTTGACTCTCAATAACTCTTTCAACTTTGATTGTTTCTTTTTTCTGGTGCTCAATGTCATTTCCCTTGCATGGTTATGGTTATGTTTCTCACTTTATAATCTCATATTAGTGAGTGTCTGCATGATAAGTTGGGTTATGGATGGTTTGTAGTGTATTTTTGGGAGCATGGTAATTTTTTTGTCTAAACCTTTCAGTTTGTGTCTTGTTCCCTATATTTCACTCGATGAGTTGACGGGCTTGTTACAAGGGTTGTCGTTTTCAAATGGGAGATTGTGTACAAGTAAGTTGAGATGACATTAAGGTTCGACCAAGGGAGAGAGGGGGAAAGAGACACGATGTAGGTGCCACTCTTAAGGCCCCATCAAATAAGAAATCCCCAATAACAATGAAGGCAAAGAAAGAGTCTCAAGAAGCAAAACTATTGTATATGGAAAATTGTTCATACTTAATGAGAGTGTAGATCGATGAGATGGAGAAAACAATTCATAACATACATCAAAATATATTAGGTGACTTGCTCTTGAGGAAGTAGAAAACTGGGTGTTAGACCTAAGGTACTCCCGAACCAGGGAGACTAAGTATTTTCAAATTGCGGAGGTTTACTGGATGGTCAAGGTCGTGATCGATTAGGCCACGGAGAAGAAACATGAGGAGCAACAAGACATCTTGCACACCATTTGTATATTTAAAGGTAAATTCAAGGTGGTGTGTAAGGTTGTGTTTGGGATTGGGATCTCAATCACTCAGGTGACATAAGAGAATACTGGTAAGAAGACAATGGAGGACTCGTCTAGGGTAGTGGAAACCCAAGCCAATCTAATTGAAATTAATGAATACCCCTATCCATATGGAATGGGTAAAGAGAAGGATGGCGAGGAAGAAGTGCTATTGGAATCGAAAGTCGAGGAAAGTCCACACTCTCGTATTGCATGATGTTTTCTTCCTTTGATAACATTTTTTTACTTTACAATAGTAGTTGCATATGGATAGTTATGGTGTCCTTTTTTGGCTGCAAACCACTTGTAACATGGAAAACTTTGAACAATTTGATAAGACATGAAAACATTATACTTGTAGAGGCTTTGGTTTCCTCTTAAGGGAGACCATGACTAGGAACAATTGTAATTGTCTCTTTCTGTATACAATGTGAAATGTAGATTTTTGAAAGCGTCGTATGGAGTTTCTCTAATGAAAATAGGGGCCTAAAAATCCAATGAAAATATGGGTCTATAAATCCATGTACAATGTCAAAAATTGCAAAACTATAAATTTTCATTATTAACATTGTATTTTTTCATGATCACATTATGTCAAGTTATTAAACAAATTTTTTTTTTCTATATAATTAGACATCTCCATTTTATAATACATTAAAAAAATTAAGTAAACCTTTTAATAAAAAAAGCAACATGTCTCTTATGTTAATGATAAACTAATAATATCTATCATTACTTTTATAATACACTGTACATAAGAAAATAAAACATTTCTCCAATTCAAGGTCACTATTATAGAGCTTATATATAATGATTACAAAGTATTAATGCTCAATACCCATCCTTAATGAGTGAGAAGAAACCCAAAATGAGCAAAGTAATAACAAAATATATGAAAGAGTAGGTCCACACTCAATAACATAGAGTGATGATAAAAATATTGACAATTTATAAATAAGTATAATAATAATAAAATATATAAGAAAGAGAATCTTGTGATGAAATTCAAATATTATATAGTGACTTAAGTATGTAAAATATATTGTGAAATTCAAGTATTATACAATTACTCAAATATGCGAAAGAGACTCTCATTATGAAATTCAAGTATTGCATATATTTAAAGTTATATATTATATACAATATTGTGAGTGTACAAATTATGTGTTATGTTCTATCTCATTGTGAAATTCAAGTATTGCATATATTCAAAGTTATATATTATATACAATATTGTGAGTGTACAAATTATGTGTTATGTTATAACTCTATCATATGTGTTAACAATAAATAAATAAATATCTATTTGTAATTTTATTATAGATTAATTTATTTGTAATTTTATTATAGATTAATTTGTGTAGAGTTATGAATTTTATTTTTCATTAATAATGAAACATTTTTAATTGCAATTTTATTTTAGATTAATTTGTGTAGAGTTATGAATTTCAATTCTGCATTAGAATAGATTAAACTTACTTTAGCATTGGAAAAGAAAGATTTCAACATTCCACCTCTATAAAGTCAAAGTGTTTCCTTTACCCAATTACCATAATATAATCTTTATATTTCATTTTTTATTCTATTTATACTTATCACTCATCTTATATGTTGGATGAGAGTTGGGATGGAGGATAGGTGATTGTTAGACATCCCTACCACCATTACAACCCTTGCCTCGAACCCTACAGGGTTTCTCCCAAGAGGTGAAGGGACCTTGTGAGTAGCAAAGTGAGGAGGTGGTTGTGTTTGGGTGGAGAGTGGAGTCAATATGTCTTTAGAGAATTGATTGGAAGGAGTGCATTTGTTGAGTGGCTTGGTGGATTGTTATTTTAGTTGGATTGTGGTTGTTGTATGTTCATGGGCTACTATGGAGATTGTTTTGTTCTTGTTAGTTTGCTCATGGGTGGGCTCTTGCACCTATTTCAAGACCTTACGTTGAGGACACTGTGTTGTCCTCTTAGATATTTCAAGCAAATGAGTTGTTTCATACAGTTTTTGTTGGTGATGATCATATTTGTTGGTTTGCAATGGTATATGGGGTAGATTCATGAAGGTACAAATTTATGTGACGACTTCATTGGTATGTGGCTTTCCTTGTGTGAGTCTTCTTACAAAGACTTCAAGGAGATCATGGTGAGAAAACAATAAACATGTAGGATTTGGGCTACTCAGAGATAGCTTAATGGCTCCAATGTTGACTTTAGGAAGCATTTGCTCCCTAACAAGTGATGTTTAATGTAAGTAATTTGATCTCTAATGCCAAATCACAATCTTGAATATAGGACCTATTATGCATAAAGTTTTAGAGATAAAATTTAATTTTGATTTCATCGAGTCCTTCTTTCATATTTTTTAAGAATTTAATTCAAATACAAATTCCCTTTTGTTGAGGTCTGAGACTGTTCAAGGTCTAAGACACAACTTTTTAAGGAGAAATCCTTCTTCATTTTTTGAGAGGTGGTAATCCTCTTTAATACATATAATACAATAATACAAAAATACAAAAAATGCAATATAGTAAATTCCTAAGAAAGGACCAAGCTTGTTCAAAAATGAATATTCACAATGGTAGATATTACACTGGACTGTAAAAGAGTAAAATGAGAAATATCACAGAGCAACATTTCCATCATAACATGAAGTAAGTAGGACCATTGGGTAAGATTATAATTAAGGACCACATATGAAAAGAACTTAACATGATATTTCTATTAAAACTTAAAGGGATTTTGATAGACACACTTGAAATCTCATTCTTAAAACTCAAAGTTCAAGATATCACTAGCTATGTGCGTTGAATAATTCTATGTGAACCTAAAAAAATATACAAATGTTTGAAAAGAGTTTATAATATTCAAAAAATAAAATGTATTTGTCCTAGCAGACTAGGATGGGGCTCTCGTGGACCATATAATAGATGAAAAAAATCTGGAAGAAACGAAAAGACATAGTTAGGAATCGACCTTTGATATTCACAAACCATGAAAAAGAAAGGTTGAATGATTACTAACTGGGAGGAATAAAAAGGAGGCAAAAGCTTAATGAAATGGTTACTCTACTCACTATGATGAGAAAAAATCTCCTTATTTTCATCATGAGGATTTCTTTATATGTTGCTTGGTTAGAGGTGCCCTAACGGTTGAAACTACTTTTTGAGACTCATGATCAATTATTTTAACCAATGATGGCTCTATTGGTATATCTTATGGTGCAATGTGAGAATATTTTGTTAGTGGTCTTGATATATGATTGGTACATTTCTTGGATACATTGGCACATGGTTTATGGTAGTTGGTTGAGGCATATCATGAGTGATATGACACTTGTTTGAGATTTGGCACATATTTTGGCATATAGTTGAGGCACTTCATGATATCTTAAGGTATATGATATGGTGTTGATGTACACAGTTTATGTAAATAGTTGATGTACATGATTGAGGTGCATGGTTGGAAAATGGTATTGTACATGGTATGGTACATGTGTTG
Organism: Picea glauca; assembly: GCA_000966675.3. Lineage (NCBI taxonomy): Eukaryota > Viridiplantae > Streptophyta > Pinopsida > Pinales > Pinaceae > Picea > Picea glauca. The sequence continues at coordinate 43,059 of JZKD02S1718971.1, forward strand.
ATGATGCAGGCTTAGTGCATTGTTGATGCACTTGTTATGGTACATCGTTTATGGTATAGGTACATGTTTATGCATGGTATAGGTTCGTACTTGGTTGAGACACATATCTTGTGATGGTATGTGGTGATGTTGGTACATGCTTGGTAGAGGCATGTATTGGTGATGTTGGTACATGCTTGGTAGAGGCATGTATTGGTGATGTTGGTACATGCTTGGTAGAGGCATATGGTTTGAGATATGCTCTTGGTGATCTTGGCATGAGTTGCATGCAGATGAGAGTGGATCTAGTTTTGTGGGTGAGACAATGATTGGTTTGACAGGTTGATGTGATAGGTTGGTTACAGTGATAGGTTGATGTGACAGGTTGGATATAATGACAGGTTGACAGTGGCAGTGATTGTGGTAGTGAGAGTTTGGTCTACACTTATATTTTAAGGCGACAGGATGGGGCAAGGAAAGGGGGTTGTAGCCACTTTCTGGTTGGAGCTGGAGAATCAGGGAGTTGGAGCTTCCTTTAGGTTAGAGCCTGAGAACTAGGTGGCTGTAGACACCTTGCGGTTGGAGCCGAAGAACCCAAGGGGTTGTAGCCTCCCTATGGTTGGAGCCAGAGAATTCAAGGAGTTGCAGCTTCCTTTAGGATGGAGCCTGGGAATAGGGGGTTGTAGCCTCCTTCCAATTGCAGCTGGAGAATTTGGAAGTTGGTGCTTCCTATGAATGAATTCTTGATATATATAAGAAAGCATTATGTGGTTTTCTCCCATTTGGGTTTCTACGTAAATACTGGTGTACTGTGTGTTTGATGTGATATTGATGTGATGTTGCTTATGTTTACATGGTTATGATATATATATATTGGATGCATTCATAGATGATACATTGATGATATATTGTTGAACATTGTTGTTAAAGTGAAATAATATATATTGTGGTTAAAAGTGGTATAAAGTGCTTATACTGATTCACGCCCCACTTTTAGTATTCCAACAATTTATTTACAAACTATTTCAAACTTTAAGTGAATTGTCAAAAGCAAGAGGAAAAGAAAATATAAATACTAATTTAATAAAAAATGAATAAAGCATATGCACAAACAAAATTAAAATAAACCTTGAACAAACTAACATCTCAATATGAATCAAAATCATAAATAAAAAAGAAGAACTAAATTTTAATGAATATAATAAATTTGAATTAAATCATTTAAGTGTTTTGTATATAGGTAAGTTTTTTCCTTAAGGTAATGATATATATATAAATTCCATTAAAAAATGCATGAGATATTAATTTAATCAAGCTTATTATTAAAAAGAAAACAAATATCAAAAAGAAAATCTAAAAGAACAAGAAAAATCCTTAATTAAAATATGTGCAGTGGCAAGCCATATTCATGAAATTTTATGACAAGAGAAAATTATCGTGAGTTTTAAAGATTAATTTCCTCTTTTAAAACATTCTTGTTGCATATTGTTTGAAAATGATTGCATTAAACATTTCATAATGAGTTTTGAAAAGAAAATGCTTAAACAAAACAATTTTGAACAAGGTATGAATATTAAAGAGAGAAAATAATTTAAAATAATCTTCCCTGACTGTATTCTGATGATGGCTCGCCTTGCGTGTTTGATATTTAGCATGTCTTCATAACTACATTATTCAAGTAGACAAAAGAAAATAAATCTACTTATGTAGGAAACAACAAAGACTAAGCTAATTAACCTATTCTACACTACTTTGATGATTGTAACACTAAGTGAAACCAAGTTTCCAATGCAACCAACAAAGTAACTCAAATGTTGCAAAACCAATAAAATTATTGGTCAATAACTATAAATAAGATGTGTAGAAATAACATATAAAAAAATACATGATTCTTACCGCTTTGATCCCTACTCACAAACAAAGAAACTATAGCCTTACCATTTTTTGTAAACCTTTTGAAATAAGAATCTTCAAGCCAATCCATAATCGTTTCCCGAAACCCAAAATGCAGACTATAACCTTATTGAATAAGATTCATAAATGGTAAACCAATTTCATAAAAATCGATTGGAGAAATCAAATTACTGGTATTAGCATGGCTCAATGAAAGAAAATTTGTTTTCATGTGTGGAGTAAAATAAAGAAAACTTGACACAAAAAATGAATCAACCTGAAGTGTAATGATTTTACTCAAAGAACAAATGATTATAGGTGAATAAATAGGTATAAATTGGTGATGATCGAAAGTTATTGAGAAGGATTTATCAAATATTTTATTATCATCCACACAATTCATTCTATTAAACTCAACAAAATTGTTCTCATGACTAAACAAATCTTCAACTTCAACAAGAATGGGTGTATTGATTTCCTAAAAAATTGGTCGGATATAAATTTCTTGCAGTTTACCTTCTTCCCTTATGAATGATTGAAATGAAAAAACATCGGGTGATAGTACAAATCCCATTTCATTAGCTTTATGCTTAATAGTTAAATCACCAACACTTGAAAAAGAATTGGATTTCAAAGGCAGGTTGTTAGATAAAATAGATAAAGTTTGATGCACATCAAAATATAAGAATAAATCAGGATATATGGAGTAAAAAGAATTAGATACCAGGAAATGAAAAGGATCTCTTGAACTAGAATAATCATTGTCAGTGATTTTTTTAGAAATTCTTCATTCTTTACGTCATCATTTTTACTATGATTTGGTGACGAATTTTCAAGCATGTTATAAGAAATTTGTTTGGGATCAATATATTCTTTTTCAAAAAGAGAACCCTAACTTTCAAATGTTATATGATCACTTGAAACTACTTTCTGTATGATTGGAAAATCAAAACTTTCATGAACAATTTCAATTAATGTACCTAACCTTTCTTCTAAACGTGGTAGAATTTGTTGATCATGATTGATAATTTCTATTTTAATTTTAATATCAATATCTCCAATATGTTCTATCAAAATATTAGAACACTTATAATCCTTAGCGACATGTTGTGTTCGTTAGTCATTGAATTCAAGAACAAATTAGAACAAAATTCAGAAGAAAGTGAAAAAATATTTTGATAAAAAATCAATTCCTTAAAATCTGTATCAATAATAACAAAAGATTGAAAATTTAATTGCTCAGAAGAATTATTAGTTTCCTCGACTATATGAACGATTTTTTCCTTAATTTGTTCTTCTAGTCACTCGATGGAAGTTTTGCATTGCGTAGAATTCAAATATTCTATAAAATAAATACCCATCTCCCTTTCAGAGAGTATAGATAGAGAATAATCATCAGAAGAACAAGATTTTCCTTCCATTTCTATCTTTTCATCTTGGAATTGGGTAGAATTTATAGAAATACAAATTTCCGGAACATGGCTTTCTAAATTACTATTAGGAAAGGATGGAGAGGGAGTTTCTTTGGGTTTTGGAAGATGATTACTTGAAACATCTTTTTGATTAATTTGTGAGAAAAAATCATCATGTCGATGAATGTCTTGATATGTATCGAATTTATCATCTACAACTAGATTTTGTTGAATAAGAGGGGTAGACGAAGTTGAGACAAGATTAAGAAGATTAGATTTGTTAAAGGAAATGGAAGAGCAGATGTTGAATATTAGGTAGAATTTAAAGGCTTCCCAAGATAGGCAGAAAAGTTGTGCAGACAAGAATAGAGTTTTTATAGATTTTAAAGTGGGCGAACATGTATTTCTTAAAGTGAAGACAAAGAGAAATTCGATAATATTGGGTTGTTGCCCAAAGTTGGCAACAAGATATTGTGGGCCTTTTGAAATATTAGAGAAGAATTGGCTAGTTGCATACATGATAGCATTTCCTCCATCCATGAGAGTGCATAATGTATTTCATGTATCATTATTAAAGAAATATGTGCTTGACCTTAACCACATAATTTATTGGACTGTGATCCTGGTGAAGCACGAGGGGGATTTCTGGGTGGAACAAATATGCATCCTAGACCAGAAGGTCAAAGTGCTCAAGAACAAATCCATAGGGTTGGTAAAGGTTCAATGGACCTGCTACAGTCCTGGAAATGAAAAAAGGGAGCATGAAGAAACTATGTGGGAGAAATGTCTTCAATTTTTATTTTCAATTTTGAAGAAAATAGAAACTGAAAATGCAAGACTCCATTTTTGGGCAGCTGTATTCTAGAACCACATCTTAGAAATTCTTGGTCACCTACGCAGATAGCCCTGAAAAATTAATAGTGCATCGTAATGGACTGGAGACAATGAAGGGGGTGCATTCCTTGGGTCAACAAGTTGAGGTCCAATGAGAGATTATGGTTGGAACTGCTATTGGGGAGTAAGGAGATTGCAACATTTTATTTTCTATGTATTGTGATGTAAATTTGTATATGTATTTCAGCATGGTGCTATGCATTGAGGATGATGTACAATTGTAGGGGAGGGGGAATGTAACATCCTCACTATAATTCCTAGTTTAATCAATGTATAATGTAGATATGGATGTGGTTATGGCCAAGCGATGTAATATTCAAAACATTTTATTTTTTTATTTTAATAAATATAATGTGATACCAATTGTTGGGGATAGGACATAGATGGGGGTTGATTAATCCATAGGAAAAGGGAGAATGCCTAGGGACTGTCTGAGAGGGGTCCAAGGAGGGAATTAATTAGGGGTATTAATTTAAACCCATATTTCTGAATTGTATTATCATTTTGGGAAAACTTCTATTTTATGTTTGAGTGCATGAGAGACCAATCATTAAACTCATGTAAGAGGGTGGATGTGAGAGTCACATCCGATAGTTATTGGAGAGCATGAAACTGAGGTACAATCAACATTG
>JZKD02S1718971.1:49216-75483 GCA_000966675.3 Picea glauca
AGACAACAGTACGAAAGAATGGTTGGATTCTTCAAAGAAGTGAAGTTGCAGTTAGAGATGTAGAGGCGCTACCTTGTTTCTTTGTGTATTTTATCTGGTGGTCAATGAATTTAAGTATATTTAAGTAGAAGTACATCCCACTTGAGATGGTGGCAAGTATGGTTCACAAGCTGGTTGTAGAATTTAGGAAAGAACCAGAAAGGGGAAAGAGGTGCATCACCAAAATGTCGGATCTAATAGAAGGTACCCCTTGGGGTTTCTTCTATGGGGAAGTCAAGGGAACCCCCCTCAATGCAAAGTGAGGGCGATTTTATATATTTTGGAATAACATCATTTTGATATCAGATGCACGCCAAGTCAAGGATCAAATATGAAGGAAGATCTATCTGCATTATGGGCATTTTTGTTTCTTGTTAACTCTCTTAATTGAGGAAGATGAAGATCTTTAGAGACTCTTAGGTGGTACTAGAATGGGTCAGGGATAAGATGCAGATTCAAGTGGCGTGTTTTCAACCACTAATGAGGAGGATCCACGATATTTTGGGTGAGTTGGAGAGAGAGAGATGCACAAGAAACCACTGTTATCTACAACTGTACAAATTTATTTCAAGAAATTATGTCATTTTGATACTAAAGTAGTGTCTTAATGCAAGCATATGCATTATATTTTAGAGACAAAGTAACATACCAATGTTAGAAGAATGTGTTATTTTTTGAGTTATGCAATTTTTTCATAAATAAAAGTTTCATTTTTTTACACCATATTCTAATAAGTTGTACATATACCTCTATAATTCCTCCTAGTCAACAAACAATTGTTTTTCTAGATTTCCATTGCAACTAATGTATCACAAGAGGGAAGCATTAGCTTGCACAAACCCACCAGCGTAGATCCATATTAAATTTGGATCTATCATGCATCAAGAGGGATCAAATCCCTTAATGTGAAAACCTTTTTTTAAATGAAAAAAACTTGTGGAAAGGTTTGCGCCTCGAGGGATTTTGTCCCTCTCGATGCATGATATATTCAGACTTAAGATGGATCTATGATGGTTGTAGTCATGTGCGTCTACTTAGCAAATTAGAACTGAGTTTGATAATCTCTCTCATTGTGTTCATCATATATTTGCCTTTAACAATATGTTTATTTTATTGGCATTCACTCTATTAACATTTTATTTTTTAATATTTGTGGGCATTTTGTTTCTCCTCTTTCTATTTGCATTTTATTCCTTGTCGTTTGGTGTCAATATATAATGTAATTGACCACCCACCTTTTGCATACTAGTGTTATATCTCCAGTGAATAGTTACTTAAATAAATGCAACATGTTCATTTTAAATTATACTATCACTAAAATCAATGCACTAAATCATTAAAAAATAATGAAGAAAATTATTTTTCAATATATCGTTGAAATCAATGTACCAAATTATTTTATAATGCATTATTTCTGAAATATTGATATTGAAATATTTTATTTATGGTCGAAATTGAAACTATTTTTTTGTAATTATTATTTTTCTTTTTTTATATATTTAGGTTATGTGTCAACTTCACGTTAAGTATGAAAGGTATTACACATCTCCCTCATTCTAGACTATGAAAAGCCCCTCTTCACCTAATAATATGAATAAAATTCACTTAAAAAAAAGAAAGATAAAATAAAATTCACTCAAAAAAATAAAACAAAAAAAATCTATAGAATAAGATTCACTCTAAAAACTAAAACAATGAAATTTTTTTAAGTTGAATATCGGAAAAAAAAAATTATTTAAATAATAATAATATAATTTAATTTTAAAGTCATTATAAGTCAAACACCAAATTGATATAATAAAACCTCCTTATTTATATAAATTTAAGATTGAATATTATTGCTATTTAAATAAATTTATTTAAATATAATTATAATAATTCATAATTTTCATCAATTTCAATTTCATTATATCAAGATATGCAAGATATGTAGTTAAAATATAAAGAGAATAAATAATAAATAAATAATGAGAAGGTTCTAATTTAATGTTGACTACAATTTCTCATAATTTTAGTGTTTAATTCAAAGAGTAAGAACTATATATTGTTAATAAAAAAATTTGGGAAAGGTTCTAATTTAATGTTTACCACAATTTGTTTTAGTTTTCGTTTCAATTCAAAAGGTAAGAAGTGTCTATAATTTATTGGTATCAATTTATCATTTATTTTTGAGTTTTGGTTTTTAATCGAAAGAGTGAGAAGTGTCCATCATTCATGATTTATTGGAAGTGATTTAAATTTAGCATTTGTTTTTTTAATTGTAAAATTTGTCTTTATTATGTTTTTATAATTTTAATCAATTTAATTTATTTTGTTTAAGTTGATTAAATTAATATAATGTTTTTATTTATAAATAAATTTTTAGAAAGTTTTAAATGTTAATTATAATTTTTTAGTTTTTAATTAGGAGAATAAGAAGTGTTTATTAAAAAAATTCAAGAATAAAGGTCCAACAATTTTATTAACAGTGAAGGAAACTATACAATAAACTCAAGTACATCAAACATAAACTCAAGGAGTGGAATAAGGAAATTTTCGGAAACATAATCCAAGAAAAAAAAAGTATCGAGGATAGAATGACACAACTCCAGGAACTTTGCATCGATGAGGGATACATAGAGGATCGAAAAAAAGAAGAGATCCAAATGACCCAGGAATGGGAAGCAAGATGCTAGCTGGAAGAAATTCTATGGCACCAAAAGTCCAGAATCAGGTGGCTAAAGGAAGGAGAGCGGAACACCAAGTTTTTTCATAGAACAACCATTGCAAGAAGAACCCACAACAAAATCTTGAAAACTAAGGATCAGGACGGGATCGAAAGAGAATCCCACAAGGATATTGAAAAAACATTGGTCAATCACTTCTAGGGGATAGCCCAGGAACCCAACCAAGACAGAACCGAGGCCATACAAAGGATAACTCAGCACATCCCCAAGTTGGTCATTGAGGAACAAAATATCAATCTAAGCAAACCCATCGCAAAGGAGGAAATTGACCAAGTAGTTCAGGAGATGCCCAATGGGAAGGCCCCAGGTTCAGATGGCTTCACAATGGAATTCTTCAAAGCCTATTGGGAAGTGGTTAAACATGACGTTTATGGGGTGGTGGAAGACTCCAGATGCTCAACCTCCATCTTGAAAGCTTTAAATGCCACAATGATCACCCTAATCACAAAATAAAATGAAGCAAGGACCCCAAACCGATACAGGCCTATAGCATTATGCAATGTAGTTTACAAGATAATCTCCAAAGTCATAGACAATAGACTAAAACCTCTCCTACCCACTTTGATTTCACAGAAACATGCGAGTTTCGTAGAGGGAAGACAAATCCTGGACAACATCATCCATGCCCACAAGCTTATACACACACTAAAAATCCAAAGGAGAGTGGGGATGATAATCCAACTTGACCTGGTGAAGGCTTACGACAAAAATAGCTGGCACTATATGGCCAAGATGCTGGAATCCTTTGGTTCCGAACAACATTGGATCAACTGGATTGTCAATCTAGTTTCAACGACAAGCTACTCGCTTCTAATCAATGGAGCCCCAACAAAACCTTTATGGCCTTCGAGAGGCATCAAACAAGGAGACCCGCTATCCCCCTTCCTGTTCATTCTAATGATGGAAAGGCTAAGCAAAAGTATAAAAAACACAACTGCAGCAGAGGAAATAAAAGGCATCAAACCTTTCAAAAATTGTCCAACCTCCACAGACCAACAATTCATTGATGATACCCTACTCCATGGCACACCCACGCTCAAGGAAGAAAAGGCCTACATAATAATCTTAGAAGACTTTGAGGAATCCTCAAGGGCAAATATCAACCACTCCAAATCCATGATTTATTTCTTCAACACTAATCTTGTAATTCAAAGGAACCTGGCCAAAATTCCGGGTTTTGAACGCAAAACACTCTCAACGAAATATTTGGGAATCCCCCTGATGGACATAGCATACAAAATGGCAACGTGGGAAGGAGTGATCAAAAAACTGCAGGAGAGGGTAAAAAACTGGACCTACAGAACTCTCAACCTAGCTGGGAGGCTTATCCTTACCCAAATGGTTCTACAAGCAATTCTGACGTATATGATGTCAGTGTTTCCCATTCCCAAAGGAATACTACAAAATACTAGATCCATCCAAAGAGATTTCCTATGGTGAGGTGCTAAAAATAAAAAGAAATGGGCCTTGGTGGGAAAACCTATGGAAGGCCAAGTATGCCCTGAACATCAACGAACAGGATCAAATTCGGTTCATGGGCACAAGGGAGGGAACAACCATCTGTAATATCACCTGGCACAACAAGATTTGGATCCATAAACACAGTTTTTGGGAAGTCAGAAATGGTAAAACAACCAGATTATGGGCGGATGCATGGCAACATGAACCTAGATTGGAAAATTCATACAGGAAGGAGCTCTAATAGGAAATGACAACGCAAGGCAAAAAAAAAATCCATCGCTACTAGAAGCGAAGAAATGGTACAAATAGATGGAGGATTTGGGACAAGCTCAATCCTCAAAATAGAGATCGAACCACAACACAAACGAAAGAGGTGGAGGTAGAATTGGGGAAAAGGAAAATTGCAGTCTCAGAGGAAGAGGACCAATTAAGGTGGGACAGGAGAAATGGTGTGGAATTCAACTTAAAAGAGGCAAGGTATTACATCGCGGACCATAACCAAGAAGATCTGGCGCAACAGTGGGGAAAGATTTGGTGCAACCCCCAATGGCCAAAAATCAAAATGTTCGAATGGCTAGTTCTTCACAACCGAATTCTAACCTGGGAAAACCTCAGGAAAAGGGGTTTTATAAGCCCATATCGATGCCACCTCTGTCAAGCAAAGGAGGAAACAACCAACCACCTCCTCGACAAATGCAATTGCACAACAAAGATATGGGATTGGGCGGTAGGCATCTATCACCAGTCCAATAGGATCAGAGGTAACATCAGCGCAACCATAAACAATTGGAACGAGAGCTACAACGAAAACAAAATGGTGAACCTCTGCTGGAATATAATGTTGGGGATGATCATATGGGAAATATGGAAAGAAATGAACCAGCACATATTCAGGAATGAAATCCTACCAAAAGGAAAGCTCAAGGATACAATAATCTCATAAATACATGAAATGGTGCAGAGCCGCAACTGCAAGAAGGAGAAAACACAACTCATGGACCAAGACTCCTGAATCTTGGAGTTCTTCCACCTAAAATATGGACACAACAATGCACCAATAGGAAGGGAACCATAACTCCAAATAGGCGACCGCAACTGGACCCCCCTCCGGCAGGGTTCCTGAAACTGAATTTTGACGGGGCGAAAAAAGGAAACCCATGAGTGGCAGGGATGGGAGGGGTGATCAGAGACAATGGTGGTAACATCATTTGGTTGTACACTGGGAGTATGAGAAACTCAACCAACAACGCAATGAAATTTGGATCCCTAGAGCTTGGCCTTGAAATCCTAAATCGCAAAAGGATGACAAACACTATTGTGGAAGGTGACTCCACCCTGGTTATCAGCACGACGAAAAGACTCCAAAATGGTATCAGAGTGGGCAAGGTTCAGAGAAACTGGTGCATGAAACACTCCCTTCATAAAATCCAAGAGCATCTGAAAACTCTGAATACAGTGGAGTTGCACTAGGTGCGCAGGTCAGCAAATGGCCTGGCTGACACGCTCACCAATGAGGGGGTTGGAAAGGAAGGTTCTGAACTAGACACTAACTGGAATAGTATCCCAGATGGACAACTCAGAACAATATGCATCCAACTAGCAACAAAATACAGTGAAGGCAGCTTAAGTGAGGAAGGTCACATCAAGGAGGGTAGCGCAAGGACTTTCTACAAGCATGCAGGACCCAAGTAGGAAATGATTGCCTCTCACTTGGCTACCAATTACCATGTAGGATCAGCATATGCAGCAGACAGGGGTATGGAAGCAAGGCCATCTAGACAGTAAGAGTAGCGGGGAAAGCACGTGGAAAGTTCAGACGACAAACCACATGCAACGAATGACGCAAGGCATGAGGGCGTGACATGGCCCAAACACGATCCACCATGCCAAAGTACAGGTATGAACAACAGTACAGTCATATCTCAAGTGAGAAGGGGTAGGGACATGTACAGAGATAAAGGCCAAGTCATCATGATCATATGAGATGCACCAGGGAAAAAGGAGAGAAGAGCTCACCACTGCGGGCAAACCATGATTGGAAGGACAAGCTCACAGCAGGGGAAGCTCAATAAGAGGAGATACAACATGAAGATACACAAATAGAAGAAGCACAACAACATGGACTATCACATATATAAGGGAAGGGAAAGGAAGAACCCTTGTGAAGTTAGGTACAGGCAGAGTTTACTGCAAAGGAGCAGCGACATGCCAAGCGGGATGGCGTGAATGAAGAAGGAAGAGGAACCCATGTGGAAAGGAAGTTCCAAACAGTCCATGGAGGATGTCAAGAATGGAACAGGCAACAAAATATGCGGAAGGCACCTTCCAAACTCTGGTTGCGCCGAAAGGAAAAGTGACCATTACATGGTGGGAAAAGGAATTAAAAGAAAAATGCAAAGGCAAAGTGTGGGATGCACTAGCACATGAAGCAAACTAGGTAACAGATCATGGGGCCATGCAGCCCATGGAAACCCTCTACCATAAAACAATGGAGATGGCTTGGCTAACTAAGATGATGATCGGAAAAGTGAGTTTGGAAATGGAAGACGCTAGATAGGAAGGTCAAAAGGAAAACAGGAAAATGTTGGACGAAATCCTGAGTTGCCTGAGCAGTTTGGAAACTATCACCAAACTGTTAGTTGAGGTCAAGAAGGACCAAAAATCCCATATGGAGCGGTTGGTTTCTCAGTTCCACCTCTATCTGCGCTATGTCCACCACATGGACATCGCGACGACGGACGGACGTGGGGCTCCAACCCACATTCAGAAGACTCACACGATCTCCCAGAAGGATGATAACAAGAGCCATGCATATGGTGAAAAGAAACACATCATCGTCCTTGACTAGTGAATGGTTAGTCTAATGACAATAATGCCAGGCTTAGTTAGGTTAGTTCGGACCTACTACCCACTTGGGTTTAGCGTTTTTCTTCAACTTTTTCTTTATGACCATGTTCCTTATCTTTTATCAAACTAGATATGGTAGGACTGGCCTAGTTTCCCCTAGTGGTAGACTAGTCCCACCCCTCATAAATATCAACACGTGTAACTCGGGCACCCTTGGTCTAGTTTCCTTCTAGGCATACCAGGATGTCTCCCTTTTTTGTATCATAATTTTCTACAGTAATACAACTTCTTACACTCACTTACAAAAAAAAATGACAAAATTACAAAGTCAGATACTGAGCATCATTCCAATATGCCTCATATTACCTGACACAAAAGACTTGAGCAAACTCCTATAATTGCTTTCTTTGAAGCATCAAAATATAAAATATATAGTGATTGTTCATCTTCATAGAAAGTAATTTTTTTTTTTAGCTTCTACCATGAGCCTATTTTTTCTTCTCCAACAAAGATCCATACAATCTGAATATACATTGAGAGAAACATCGATTCTTTTCATAAACAATCACAATTCCAGAATTTTAGTGTATGAGAAAAAGTTAAAACCATGGTTCTTGAATATAAGTAGAAGAGTGTCCTTGAGTGGATTCAAGGATTTCCCATGTTCCTTTTTCCAACACCAATCCTTCTTTGGATAACCTATCTGCTTCCTTGTTTATGTCCCTGTAAACATGAGAAAAAGAGAGATGAGTGAACACTGCTTGGAAGTTTTGAATGTCAAGAAACAATGGTTGCGAAGTGAATTTCCCGAGGCTAGATTCTCCTTTCACCCATCGTATGACCAGAAGTGAATCTCCAAAAAACTAAATTTTAGAAACTCCTCTTTCATTAACCAACATCAGAACTAGTTTTAGGGCCACAAGTTAACATAATTTTTTTTTTCAAATCATGTTCCTGCTTTGAATGATAAACAGTGGCTTGGGGGGAGATAGATAATTCCCTCGGCCCCACCTCTAGTAGGAGTTCCTTGTGATGCACCATCAAAGAAATGCCATGATATTTCCCTATTTATTACTTTTTTTGTAGAATGTTTGTGGGATTGAGTATATAAAGGTTGGGGGAAAACATAGAGAATGTTTAAACTTTGGGTAGCACATTTAAGAGGTAAGGTATCCTCACCCTCAAAGAGTTTGAAATTTCCGGCTAGCCAAATTCCTCAAGAAATAGAGGGAGGGAGAGCTCTATACATGAAGTGTTTATGATTTATTGTGCACTATTTCAATTTTTTATTATAAAAAAAATATTTACTACTAATTAAATTGATAAAGAAAGGTTTATTGGGTCAATGGAAGTGAGACATTCTTATTGAATTCGTTAGGGTTTAAGTGTTTAAAACAACATATTTCGCCTTGCATGTTGCTTATGCTTGTGGTTACGGTTGGGGACAAGTGCAAGCCCTACATGACTTTGGCAAAATAGGGACCCTCACTTTTGGATTCTTGATTGAAGGATTCCAATTTGGGTGTTGTATAATGATTATATTGTCTGTAATATTTCCAAATTAGAGAAGATCATGCTAGCCATGTAAATATAATAGGAACCTATAAACACTTTTAATAAAATTAATGAATGTATAATTAGACAATTTATTAAGAAAATAAAATATGTCACATAATCCATGTAATTTCACAAGTATATTTGGTTCAATATCAAAACAACCAAAGAGAAGGCACCAAGAGAAACCAAAATGCCTATGACAAATAAGAATTCTTTACAACACACATAGACATTCATGCAAAGGATCAACCCTCTACATATAATCCAATAAGGTGTCCCTTATAACCTGCTTATACGGTGTGCAAGTATAGACACACCCCATGAAGCCACAAGAAGAAAATACCTACAATTTGGAAATCGTAACCTTGTAAGACACTTGCAATAGGGCACCACCGATTAGGGCACAAAGGCTTCATGAAGTCACTGTTGGAGCCATTAATCTACCTCCAAGTAGCCTAGATTTTGCATGAACATTTTTTTCTTACCATGAGCTCCATGAAGTCTTTGTAATAAAAATCACATAAGGAAAGCCACGTACCAATGAATCCATCACATAGAGTTGTACCTTCATAACCCTACCCCAAATACCATTCTAAACCAACAAATATGTCCGCCACCAACAAAAAAATTATGAAACAACTCACTTGCTTGAAATATCTAATAGGAAAACAGAAGGTCTTGAAATAAGTTTGAGAGCCCACCCATGAACAAACTAGAAAGCACAAATAAATCACCATAGTAGCCCCATGAACATACACCAATTGTTATCCAACTAATATAACAACCCATAAAATCATCCAACATGCACACTCCCTCCAATCAATTCTCTAAATGCATTTTGACTCCACTCTCCACCCAAGCACAACCACCTCCTTGCTTTGTTAATATGCTGACAAGGTCCCTTCACCTCTTGGGAGACACCCTTGGGAGACACCCTAGTATGGCTAAATAGCTAAAGGGTGGAAGGGAGGCCCAACAATCACCTCTCCTCCTTCTCAACTCGCATCCAATACATAATTTGGTAAAGGCAATGCTCTTCCTTAACATAGGTGGAATGTTGAAATCTCTCTTTTTCCAATGTTAAAATAAATTTGATCTATTCTAATGCAAAATTGAAATCCAAAACTCTACACAAGTTAATCTAAAATGAAATTACACATAAATTTATTTGACTATTAACACATATGATAGAGTTAGAACATAACAAATAATTTGTAGAGAAACAATATTGTATATAATCGAGGACTTTGAATGTATACAATACTTAAATTTCATATTGAGTCTCTTTTACATACTTGAGTAATTGTATAGTGCTTGGATTTCAAAGAGTCTCTTTCACATACATCATTGTATAATATTTGAATTTCACCACCAGAGTCTCTTTCTTTTAGATTTTGTAATTATCATTGTATTTATTTATAAATTGTCCATTTTTTAATCATCACACTATGTTATTGAAAAGACCAACTCTTTAATAGGTTTTCATTTTATCTCGCTCATTTAAGATTTCTTCTCACTCATTAAGGATGAGCATCAAATACTTTGTAATCAATACATATAAACTCTATAATAATGACCTTGAATAATAATGACCTTGAATTGGATGAATACTTCATTTTCTTTTGTACAATGTATTATAAGATTAATGCTATATATTATTTCACTCATTAAGGATGAGCATCAAATACTTTGTAATCAATACATATAAACTCTATAATAATGACCTTGAATAATAATGACCTTGAATTGAAGGAATACTTCATTTTCTTTTGTACAATGTATTATAAGATTAATGCTATATATTATTCCATTTTTAGAGATCTTATCACTTCAAGTTTTTAGCTTTATTATGAAGATAAGAATCATGTTGACATTTTTATTAAAAGGTTTATTAAATCTTTTATTCAATGTATTATAAAATGGAGATGTATTATCATGTAGCAAACAATGTCTTTGTCTAGTAATAACTAGACATAATGTGACAATGAAAAAGTATGATGTTAATAATGAAAATATACAATTTTGTAATTTTTATTAATTTATTTTATTTTGTTTAGGTTAATTAAATTAATATAATGTTTTATTTATAAATAAATAAATAAAATTTTAGAAAGTTTTAAATGTTAATTATAATTTTTAATTAGAAGAATAAGAAGTGTTTATTAAAAAAATCCAAGAAAAAAGGTCCAACAATTTTATTAATAGTGATAAAATTACAAAATACGATATCGAGCATCATTCCAGTATGCTTTATATGACTTGACATAAAATACTTGAGCAATATCCTATAATCGTTTGCTTTGAAGCATCAAAATATAAAAAATATAGTGATTGTTTATCTTCATAAAAAGTAAAAAAAAATCTAACTTCTACCATGAGCCTGTTTTTTCTTCTCCAACAAAGATCCATACAATCTTAATATACATTGAGAGAAACATCGATTCTTTTCATAAACAATCACGGTTCTAGAATTTTAGTGTATGTGAAAAAGTTAAAACCATGCTTCTTGAATATAAGTAGAAGAGTGTCCTTGAGTGGATTCAAGGATTTTCCATGTTCCTTTTTCCAGCACCACTCATTGGGATAGATTTGTTAAAGGAAATGGAAGAGCAGATGTTGAATATTAGGCAAAATTTAAAGGTTGCCCAAGACATGCAGAAAAGTTATGCAAACAAGAATAGAGTTTTTATAGATTTTAAAGTGGGCGAACATGTATTTCTCAAAGTAAAGACAAAGAGAAGTTCGATAATATTGGGTTGCTGCCCAAAGTTGGCAGCAAGATAATGTGGGCCTTTGAAATATTAGAGAAGATAGGGCTAGTTGCATACAATCTAGCATTTCCTGCATCCATGAGAGTGCATAATGTATTTCATGTATCATTATTAAAGAAATATGTGCCTCACCTTAACTAATCAATTATGTGGTTAAGGTTAGACACATATTTCTTTAATAATGATACATGAAATACATTATGCACTCTCATGGATGCAATACATGCTAGGATGTATGAAACTAGCCCTATCTCCTCTAATATTTCAAAAGGCCCACAATATCTTGCTGCCAACTTTGGGCATCAACCCAATATTATCGAACTTCTCTTTGTCTTTACTTTAAGAAATACATGTTCGCCCACTTTAAAAACTATAAAAACTCTATTATTGTCTGCATAACTTTTTTGCCTGTTTTGGGTAGCCTTTAAATTCTACCTAATCTTCAACATTTGATCTTCCATTTCCTTTAACAAATCTATCCCAAGGAGTGGTGCTGGAAAAAGGAACATGGGAAATCCTTGAATCCACTCAAGAACACTCTTCTACTTATATTCAAGAACCATGGTTTTAACTTTTTCACATACACTAAAATTTTGGAACCGTGACTGTTTATGAAAAGAATCAATGTTTCTTTCAATGTATATTCAAATTGTATGGATCTTTGTTGGAGAAGAAAAAATAGGCTCATGGTAGAAGCTAGATTTTTTTTTTGACTTTCTATGAAGATGAACAATCACTAGATTTTTTATATTTTGATGCTTCAAAGCAAGCAATTATAGGAGATTGCTCAAGTCTTTTGTGTCAGGTCATATAAAGCATACTCGAAAGATGCTCAATATCTAACTTTGTAATTTTGTCACTATTAATAAAATTGTTAAACCTTTTTCTTGGATTTTTTTAATAAACACTTCTCATTTTCCTAATTAAAAACTAAAATTAAAAAATTATAACTAACATTTGAAACTTTCTAAAATTTTATTTATTTTATTTATTTATAAATAAAAACATTATATTAATTTAATTAACCTAAACAAAATAAAATAAATTAATAAAAATTATAAAATCATAATAAATATAAATTTTACAATAAAAAATAAAATGATAAATTTAAGTCACTTCCAATAAATCATGAATTATGGACACTTCTCACGTCATGAATTATGGACACTTCTCAAACTTTCAATTAAAAACCAAGACTCAAAAATAAATGATAAATTGAGACCAATAAATTATAGACACTTCTTTCCAATAAATCATGAATTATGGACACTTCTCACATCATGAATTATGGACACTTCTCAAACTTTCAATTAAAAACCAAAACTCAAAAATAAATGATAAATTGAGACTAATAAATTATAGACACTTCTTATCTTTTGAATTAAAACTAAAAGAAATTATTATAAACATTAAATTAGAACGTTTCCAAATTTTTTTTAATTAACAATAGATAGTTCATACCCTTTGAATTAAAAACTAAAACCATGAGAAATTGTAGTCAACATTCAAGTAGAACCTTCTCATTATTTATTCTCTTTATAACTAGATATCTTGCATCAATCTAATTAGTTCCAATGAAATTGACGAAAATTATGAATTATTTATAATTATATTTTATAATTAAATTTAAATAAATTTAATTTATAATATAAAATTAATTTAAATAATAATAATATTTAATGTTAAATTTATGTAAATAAGAAGTTCGTATACATCAATTTAATATTCGATTTTACGGTGATTTTAAAATTAAATTATTATTATATTATTTATTTAAATAAGAAATTTTCATACTATTCAACAAAAATTTCATTGCTTTAGTTTTTAGAGTGAATCTTATTCTATAGTTTTTTATTGTTTTATTTTTTAGAGTGATTTTTTTTTAAGTGAATTTTATTCATATCATTAGGTGAAGATAGGATTTTCATGGTCTAAAATGAGGGAGATGTGTAATAATACCTTTCATACTTAACATGAAGTTAACACATGACATAAATATATAAAAAAGAAAAATAATAATTACAAAAAAAATGTTTCAATGACGACCATAAATAAAATATTTCAATATCAATTTGTCAAAAATAATGCATTATAAATTAATTTGGTACATTGATTTCAACCATATATTGAAACATATTTTTCTTCATTATTTTTTAAAAATTTAGTGCATTGATTTTAGTGATAGTATAATTTAAAATGAACATGTTGCATTTATTTAAGCAACTATTCACCAAAGGTATAACATTAGTATACAAAAGGTGGGGGGTCAATTACATTATATATTGACACCAAACGACATGGAATAAAATGCAAATAGAAAGAGAAGAAACAAAATGCCCACAAATATTAAAAAATAAAATGTGAATAGAGTGAATGCCAATAAAATAAACATATTGTTAAAGACAAATATATGATGAACACAATGAGATAAATTATCGAACTCGGTTCTAATTTGCTAAGTAGATGCACATGACTACAACCATCGTAGATCCATCTTAAGTCTGAATCTATCATGCATCAAGAGGGACCAAATCCCTCGAGGCGCAAACCTTTCCTCAATTTTTTTTTTTCATTTAAAAAAAAGGTTTTCACATTGAGGGATTTGATCCCTCTTGACACATGATAGATCCAAAGTTAAGATGAATCTACGCTAGTGGGTTGGTGCAAGCTAATGCTTCCCTCTTGTGATACGTTAGTTGCAATGAGAATCTATAAAAAACAAGTATTTGTTGACTAGGAAGAATTATAGAGGTATATGCACAACTTGTTAGAATATGGTGTAAAAAAATGAAACTTTTATTTATGAAAAAATTGTATAAATCAGAAAATAACACATTCTTCTAACATTGGTATGTTACTTTGTCTCTAAAATATAATGCATATGCTTGCATTAAGACACTACTTTAGTATCAAAATGACAGAATTTCTTGAAACAAATTTGTACAGTTGTAGATAATAGTGGTTTCTTGTGCACCACTATTTTTCCACACACGCACATATAACTTTATATATATATATATATATATATATATTCTCATCCTTTTATTTTTATAAAAGGATGGCTCTTTTTACTCCATCTCTACTCTTATCCCTAAAAAAAAAAAATCCAAAATTTCCTCCCATATATATAATCCTCTCATTCCCTCAACAAAGTACTCAACAAAATGTTTTTCACATATTAACTCTTAATTAAGTCTTTTTACAAAAACAAAAGCACACTAGATTTATATAAATTCAAAACATAAATGGAATCTCCTTGCACAACTGATTGTTGAGAAATTCTTGATAAACAAAAGCCCCCTCTGCAAGTGATAAATATTCCTTTGAAAGCTTGTCTGCAATAATGTTTAATTCTCTGTAAACATGAGCACATGAGTACCATTCCAACTCACCCAAAATATCCTCCTCATCAACAGTTGAAAACATGCCACTTGAATATGCACCTTACCCCCAACCCATTCTAGTACTACCTGAGAGTCTCTAAAGATCTTCACCTTCCTCAATTAAGAGAGTTAATAAGAAACAAAAAGGCCCATATTGCAGATATCTTTGCCTTCGTATTTGATCCTCGACCTGACGTGTATCTTATCTCAAAATGATGGTATGCCAAAATATATAAAACCACCATCATCCGCATTGAGGGGGGTGCCCTTGACTTCCCCATAGAAGAAACCCCAAGGGGTACCTTCTATCAGATCTGACATTTTGGTGATGCACCTCTTTACCTTTTCTGGCTCTTTTCTAAATTCTACAGCTAGCTTGTGAACCATACTTGCCACCACCTCAAGTGGGATGTGCTTCTCCTGAAATATACTTAAATTCCTTGACCACCAGATAAAATATACAGAGAAACAAGGTAGCGCCTCTACATCTCTAACTACGAATTCACTTCTTCCAATAATCCAACCATTCTTCCATAATGTTGTCTATAAGTCTGATATGCATAAGGAGCATCATCTCGGTCCAACCCAACCACGACACAGTCCTACATCCCAAGTAAGAATGTTTTTTTCCATTGACAACCAAAAGATAACTCTCATTTTTCTAGGGCATGCCACTTCCATATCGTCAACCACCACCACTTTTTTCCACCTTCAAATAATCCCTCTACCAACTCAAAGTACCCCAACTTCACCATATAGGAACCAATTTTGACATTTTTAGCCCAACACAAAGCATCGACTTCTTCCTCCTCTAGGCCGATGAAATTTTATTTTAGGATGCATGTGTACATATTCCATTCCTCCTCCAAGCCTCCTTCGAGGCTCAATTTGGTCATTGATTTAAAAATAGATCTCCCTGAGTGTAAAGTCCCCTAGCTTAATTGAGAAACATTACTACGCAAAATACACGTAAATTTGAAATTTTTTCTTACTAATTCATTTCTTGTAGCTTACCATCCACAATTTATACACTTAAATAACTAGATTCTAATACCCATAATTAAATGCATATACATAAATATAATGCACACGAAGGTAGATAAATACATAATCTATAACAACACATAAAACCATTCTCATTCACATAGTAAAATACACAACAACTAAACTCATGGAATAACTTAGAAATAGAAAAACACTTATATTTTAAAACACTTGTGTAACCAACTGCTTGGGAAGTACATTCCACACAACCATAGACTTGTTATTCTAGATCTCAACAACAAGTCACCCTCAAGTTAGGGATAGGAATCCACAAAAGAAGGGTGTCTCTCACAATCCACTCATAGCTCAATACCTCACAACTCACTAGTATTTTCCTGCAACTATCCATAAATTCCTCTAGTTTTCTTCCTCTTGACTTGCCCAACCCAAGGAATGTATCCCTTCACTACCCTCATTCCATAGGGAATTCCTTTCATTTATCAGGGTCTCTTTGGCATAGGTGACCAAGAATCTTTCTGTTGGGAACTCAAGGGAACTCACCACCGGAAAAACTACCATTAAAAACAACAATAATCACTTGTTATTACGGTGCAACTCACCGAGGAGTTCACTCTTTAGGCCTGAAAACCTAGCTCTTCAGTATTAAGTTCCAAAATTCTCCAAAAACGCTCTAGAATCATCCCATCCTTCTTGGTCCAACTCCCAAGCTCTTATCTCATGTTGTATTTTTTATTGTTCATGTAAAAACTCCATGTGAAAAATTGCCTATTACTACCCATACAAATTTCCTCTCTTTTCCCAATACAATTGACTGATCACTCTGCCCAATGTTGATTGTACCTCAACCCCATGCTCTCCAATAAATATGGGATGTGACTCTCACACCCACCCTCTTACATGGGTTTAGTGATTGGTCTCTCATACACTCAAACATAAAATATAAGTTTTCCCCAAATGATAATACAATTCAGAAATATGGGTTTAAATTAATACCCCTAATTAATTCCCTCATTGAACCCCTCTTATACATTCCCTAGGCATTCTCCCTTTTCTTATGGATTAATCAGCCCCCATCTCTATCCATATTCCCAAAAACTAGTATCACCTTATATTTATTAAAATTCACAAAATACATTTTGTATATTACATTGATTGGCCATAGCCACATTCATATCTACATTATGCATTAATTAAACTAGGAATTATAGTGGGGATGTTACATTCCCCCTTCCCTACAATTGTACATCGTCCTCGATGCATAACACCATGCTGAAATACATATACAAATTTACATCACAATACATAGAAAATAAAAAAATTCAATCTCCTTACTCCCCAACAATAGTTCCAACCATAATCTCTTGTTCTCCTCAACCTTTTGACCCAAGGAATGCACCCCCTTCATTGTCTCCAGTCCATTAGGATGAGCTATTATTTTTTCAGGGCTATCCACGTAGGTGACCAAAAATTTCTAAGATGTGGTTCCATAATCTAGCTGCCCAAAAATGGAGTCTTGCATTTTTAGTTTCTATTTTCTTCAAAATTGAAAAAAATTTGCAGATATTCCTCCCACATAGTTTCTTCATACTCCCTTGTTTCATTTTCAGTACTGTAGTAGGTCCATTGAAATTTTACCATCCCTATGGATTTTTTCTTGAGCACTTTGACCTTCCGGTCTAGGATGCATATTGGTTCCACCCGGAAATCCCCTTCATGCTTCACCAAGACCACGGTCCAATCAATTATGTGGTTAAGGTTAGGCACATATTTCTTTAATAATGATACATGAAATACATTATGCCCTCTCATGGATGCGGGAAATGCTAGCATGTATGCAACTAGCCCTATCTTCTCTAATATTTCAAAATCCCCACAATATCTTGTTGCCAACTTTGGGCAACAACCCAATATTATTGAACTTCTCTTTGTCTTCACTTTAAGAAATACATGTTCGCCCACTTTAAAATATATAAAAACATTATTCTTGTTTGCCTTTCTGCCTATCTTGGGCAGTCTTTAAATTATGCCTAATCTTCAACATCCGCTCTTCCATTTCCTTTAGCAAATCTATCCCAATCATGTCTCTATCTGTTGGGTTAGTCAAAGGTGAGTGACACCCTTGGAGCATGAAGGTGTGTCTTGAAGGGAACGTCACGTAATTTAAGTTATGAGACAATTAAAATCTAGACGGCCTAGAAAATATAATGAAACATTTAGATCTTGTTAGAACATAGTATTAATTAATTAGTAAATTATAAATTAGAATCCTAACAAGAGTCTAACCCTAAGACTAAGACTAATTCTAATTCTAAGTTTAATTAAGGGACCAAATAAAATATTAAATAAGTCAAAATATTTGAGATAAAATCAAACTCTCGGAAAAGAGGGAATACAAGTTTAAAGGTTGGGAAAATTCCACATGTGTGCATGAAAATAATAAAAGGAATTTTAAAACAGAAAGAAATTAAAATATGAGAGAATAGGTCTACACATAGAATGAAATCTTGAGTCAATCTACCACTCACATTCAAACAAACAGAATAGCTAGAGAAAACGACGGAATCTTGACTGCATCGGTTGAAGAGGATATAGAAAGGTGCATGCTTGTACTGTTATTTCATATTGCCTTGTTTTGTATTTCATTTATTGTCTGTATATATGTTCACCTAGTTTATTGTATGTAGATGTTGTGTACCTTCCTACATAATAACTTATCTTCATTACATGTCTTCCTGCATACTAACCTACTTCATGTCCGTTGTATTTTCGTTGCATTGCTACATTTAAACAAACAAAATGGATGGAGAGGACGATGGACTCTTTGGCGGGAATGTAGATGAGGAATTACAGAATACATGTACTCTTATTTCATATTCCAATGTTCATTTTTTCATTTATTGTCTGTATATTTGTTGTGCTTGTTCTGTTGCTTTACACCTTCTTCTTTTTTTTGTTCTTTTCTTCCTTCAAATATAATATATTTATGTGTATTCTCATGTGAATCGTATTTTGTTTGTTGTTACATTGGAATAAATAGACCTGTTTCTCTTTCTTTTACATGTATGTCTTCATACTAACTTGCCTTCATGTCCATTGCATATTCGGTGTTGCTACCTTGGAAGAAACGGGTTGGTTGGACATGAATATGAATTGTTATGTGCAACAGCAGAGGGTTTTGTGGTATAATCTTCGAAAAGGTATACCAATTGTGCTGGTAAATTAAATATACAAACCGGGTGGGGGCATATAATATTAGAATAGAAAACAATGTCTTGGTAGCAATGGGCCTTTCTACCCTCCCTATTTCTACTTTTTACATCTTCTATTATCCCTTTTGTTTTCTAATTGATCAGCTTAGTGGTGTTTCTGAAAATGCCTTGGTGTGTCAGTTGGAGGACTAACAGTTTCACATCTATGGTCACACTTCTACCTTATTCCATACTTACCCACTTTGTCGATTGTGGGTGCCGGGTTGGCAGGTTCAAGATTGCTCCCCTAGATTTCGGGGGTCCGCGATATACAAATTGGTCGTGGTGCCCCGCCCTCACGTCCTATTTATTGTTACACATTTTTCCAATCAAAAAAATAAGATGCATACAATTTTACGCTTGTTTATTCCTTCTGATGGACAGTATACAATGCATATGTTTGTTTAGTCCTGATGTTCATCTGCACATGCTTGCATCAGAAAAAGTTGGACTAGTGACATTGCCATGAGCAGTTAGTCATCCCAGACATCAGCAGACCAACAAAGCCAAAGGTAAATATGCATACGCTCTGCTCTTAGTATGTTTACCAAACAAATATCCTCGGCTATTTATTCATCTATTGTGTTAGCACTCTTTAAATCTGTCTAGTTGAATAGACAAACAACAGAGGTAACTATTTCAACCATCTTTAGAGCTGAGGCACTAGCCTGCTCAACTCAAAGAGGGCTCTCTCTTGTCACTTGATATTTCTTTTGATGGGCAGTGGCTAGATTTGGTTTGTTTTGGGGGGGTTTTATAAAATTGTAGAAGAAATGAAGATAACATTTGGGCTATCGAGTCAGGAATGAACAATGCATCGACAAATCATGAAAACTCTCAAGAGGGAAAGGCTAAATGAGGTGATGATTCTGAGTTTATATCTGAAATTTGCATGGCATTAGAGGAAAAAGAAACATATAACTGCATTGGAGCATATTAAAATGAATTATGAATTGGTTAAGAAGAAATACACATAGCTTAAATTGCTAAGCCAAGAGCATCATGCAATGAATTCTGGGCTTTTGATTCTCCAATTTAGACAGATGAAAGTGTAAATGAAATAAAAGATCACGGGAATTACATACTATGAAAGAATACATAACTCATATCACAACCAATTAGAATATTTTCATAAACAGTTCAAAAATTTGCTTTTGCATTTGTATATTCATTCTAGCTCCAGAGTTTTACAAAGTCTTCCTACTCAGAGGGAAGGCTCCTCTTTTTTCCATGATTTATATATCCTCAGGATGATATATATAAAATATTTATTGTGGGATTCAAAAGGATTAAACTTCCCCATAGTTCTAAAAATAGAGGTCAGTTGCAAAAGAGTAAAATATAACGACAATTTTCCTACATTATAGGGATTGTTACAAACAGGTCTGACATATCTGAGATTTTTATTTGAATGCCATATGTCCAAAAGTTTCTAGGACGTACTCATTTCTACTTGAGAATTCATTCTAGCTTGGTGATTTATTCCCTTAGCGTGCTCAACCAGACTGGTTGATTTTCACCAACGCTTTCAACCGCTTCAATTATGATTACCACCTTTTGTCGTTTGCTCCACCTCTTCTTCACCATTCGCTTGTAGAGTCCATCCACGTGTTTGTTGATGATTATATCCCTCATGACAAGATTTAGTCTGACCTCTGATTGTGGTTCTGTCGCAGGGTCAGTATGGAATTTGGTCGCTAAAATTTGTGCAATCAACCTTTGTTCCTTACTCGACGATAAACTTGCCATGTTATTTGAAAACCTTGTTTCACTAGATTTCATTTGATTGTCCTTGTCCATGTCTTCCAATTTTACAGAGAATGTGATTTTTGTTTTCTTAAACTCTATAGAAATCCGAAAGTCGGTCCAGTTTGGGATTACTCTACTTATGAATGAGACGATGATTGCCCAGAATAGAATAACGCCACCAATATTTTGAATATCGGTAGTCATTGAGTTCTAATCATGAATTACTGATAGGATTACTTGCAAGTACGTTGGTTTGTCACGCTTTTCCAATCTCTTTTGAATGATGAGCCTTTGAGTTAGTTATCTGGCAGCATTCACCTAGCATAACACAGACGTGAATTAACTGAACAAATGACATGAGGCGAATTGACTAACTATCGCCTTCCCCCACACGAATTGTTGATTTGACACATTAGACCACATGACATCGGGGCTTTTGGGAAAATGGTTTCTGGAAGACCGCTTTTCACCCCAATGTACTTCTGAGGACGCCACGTGTCCACGAATAAAACCACAGTATTTTTCCCCAGTCCACCTTCGCATAATTAAATTATGTGTTATTTCTCCACCCGATATAGGTCTTGACTGTTGATTTGGGTCGCTTCGAAATCTACGGTCCGTTGGATCTTTTCCTTTTGTTCTCCCTCTATATTTTTCCACATGCCGCCATATATGTCTTGGGCTTCCAAATCGTGTCGTGTCTCTTCATCGCTTTAGTCCTCCGCAAAATTTGAAACTCGGATTTCAAGTATAATTTTTATGGTGATGACATAGGCTCCAATTGGGGATGTTATCCTCCCTGTGAGGTAGCAAAGAACTGTAGACCCGGTGCCTTCTTCGTTGGGCCACTTTCAAAACATGTGTGTGCATCCTGTTACGTCTTGGAGACTGAACGTCAAATCTAAAAATTGGATTTTGCAAACTGCTCTCAACTAGATGCTGAAAAAAAATACTGCTAGGATCTAAATGTACATACTACTAAAAATTTAAAAAATGCTTGACCAACAAGCTTATTCGCATACTCCTACCTACCCTAACTGGTGAAAAGGACTATCAATCAAGTGAAATCATAATTCCAATGTAGCCATGACAACATTCTGTCCACTGTTCGTTTTCTTTGCACTTGCTTGCTCCAAAGCTTTTTTGTTGGTGATTCGTTCAAAATTTGACCTATAAGTCCAATTCTTAGAAATTTTAAAGAGCCTAGAGTTTTCACTTCCTCCAATAGGATCGCAAACGGATCTTCTAAAATATGCACAAAACAATCATCATGTTTCACTCCTTCTATTGCAATTTTGTTTTCAGGTGATTCAACTTGTTTACTTCTATTGAAAAACTAAAATATTTGTTGAGAAGTCTGGTAGTAAGAATTTCTTGAGTCATAAGGAAACCATGGTTGGAGAACATCATTTGGTGTAAAAATACTCATATTTGATACAAACATTGATTTGTTGCAATCTACTATTATTGGTAGATTATGTTTGTAAACCTTTTCCATATAATGTGTCTTGGGATCATGAATCATATGAAAGAATGTTTCCTTTTCAGGAGTCAAGACATAAGAGCAAGCTTCCTCCACAAGTGTTTTTCCGTTGCTTGGAGTCTCCATATATGAGGTCTCAAAATTTTCATCCATGTCTAGGCCTCTTAGAAATAGGATCACTGCATCATTTTCAAGGGAAGAAAGGCAACCTTGAAATACTTTGTCTTGCTGTAAATATTGTTGAATATCTACATTAATTTCAGGAGAAGGAAAATGACTTTTAACAACAACTTCTGAACGACTTCTTCTTTAATCCGATGGCTAAGCACAGGTTGCAACTCCGAATTGAAATATCTTTCCAAGTAATGATCGTTTAATGCATGTGAGTGTAGTTGGTGTTCCTCAATGATAACAATCTTTTCATGTAAAACAGTACTACTCTGAATGCAGTTAGAACTCCCGGTTTTCTTTGGAATCTCATGATTTTCTATTAACCATTCAAAGGAAGAAAAACATAATGGAAGAGAGTTTTTATTTGTAAGGTTGTTGCTTTCTTCACTTTCAACGTCATGCTTGGATGTTTTCTGATTTGAAACACTATAGACATTTTGTTTCCACATTCTAAATGAGGAAAAACATAATGGCAAGGTTATGTTACCTGACTCAAAACCTTCTTCATTTTCTCCACTGTTGTCATAGGTACTTTTTTCAATTTCTTTGGATTGTTGGACATGCTCATTTTCAGCTTTATCTTCGACCAATGACTACACTTTTGAATTGACAAGATCTTCTACAAAACAAGTAATAGGGTCATCAAGCGCATGAGAAGAGTGTTGCAATATATCGTCAATTTGTTTAGTTGGTCTAGTGTGATTTCGCATCAGCACAAATTCGTTAGCCTCAATAATGATCTCAGAATTTCATTTCAACAATTTAAATGCAGCAAAGCACAAGGGTAGAGAATTCTCTTCAGTTGATCCAATACTTTGCTCCTTGTAATTTTCATTGTACTGCCGAAAAAGAGCGTCTTCAACATCACAATCATCCTCATATTTTTCATATACAGGCAAATCAGCAACATATGCAGTGTCATCTAACAAGAACAAACTGGGAACGTCAACCTGTTTTTCAACAAACTGATTTGTAAACTCATGTTCTTGAGTGTCTACAAATGAATACATAAAATAATCAGCCCTTTGTTTATCATGAGATAGATTAGAAGCTAAATCAACACCTCCTCTTTCAACAAGTGGAATATTGTTTTTGCAGAATCATTTTCATTAAAAATTTCGAGAGGGCATATGCTTTTATCAATTTTCTGCTCAAGATTTAAATTAACCGTTTTTTGTTCATATTCATTATCAGTTTCTTTAGCATCTAACTCCTCATCCCGAATATGTCCACATGCTTTAATATTGTGTTGAATCTCCTGAGCATCATTAAACATTTGATGTAAGGACTCAGATCTCCTTTTCCATAAGAAGAAAAGACAAATTTCGATGAAAAGTTGTTGTATAACGGAGCATGGCAACAGCTTCAGTGGGTTGAATTTCTTTAGGCAAATTGTAATAAATACTGGAAAACCTTCTACTGAATATAGAAATAGTTTCATTTCTCTGTCTTTTCAAGGCATAGAACTCTGTAAGTTGTAGATCTAAAGATTTTTTCTTACCCCAAAACTTTAAAAAAGCGTTCTTCAACTCCTCCCATGAGCTAATTGTCTATGGATACAAATGTTTGAACCAGTATTTGGTGTTTTGTTTCAAGGATTGAGAGAAGGCCCTCATACAAACGTCATCATGTTCAATCTCAAACAAATCTACAAAATGTTCAAACCCTTGGATGTGTTTTTCAGCTAAGATGCCATCAAGTTCCCCATCAAACACGGGTAGATACTCATAGTATTTTGGAGGGAAATCGTGGAGAACTTGGGATAGCTTCAAGGGTGTGTATCTATGTTGGGTCTTGGAGGACGTTGGAGAAAGTACATGAGGGGAAATATAAGCCTTGGCTTCATGGAACTCATCAACTTGGTCATGGTCATCACATGGCCCGGATGAAATTTTTTTATCGAAATCGGTGATATAGTGAGGATATGCATGTACAACTTTAAGAGAAGGATATACAATTTCAAGATTCTCGTGATCATCATTAGAATGCAGCAGATAAAGAAAAACTTGTCTAGCATTTTCATGAAAGGACCAGAGGTAATTTATAACAAATAGTAAAATGCCTTGGAAAAAAACCCATTTTAAGTACCTGTTTTCTTCCATAATGCCTTTTCATATCTATGTCAAGGGATCTCATCTTTTAGTGGAGTCGCCAATGTTGTTTTGGGAGATGGATTCTACATTGAGAGTGGAGTCGCCATTGAAAATCGAAATTTGTGGATCCTTCTACCAATGGAATCGCCTTCAAACTGATTTTTTTATGTGTGGAGTCGCCAGAGCAGGAACACAACCAATATATGCCTAAGTTCATGCTACTCTCAGACCTTAGAACTCAACCATGTCTTTCTTTCCCAGGGAATTTTTTTTAATTTCATCCCTGACAACGACGCCAGAATGTTAGCACTATGTAAATCTGTCCGACTGAATAGACAAATGATAGAGGTAACTATTTCAACCAGCTTTAGAGCTGAGGCACTAGCCTGCTCAACTCAGAGAGGGCTCTCTCATGTCACTTGATATTTCTTTGATGGGAAGTGGCTAGATTTGGTTTGTTTTGGGGGGTTTTTATAAATATGTTGAAGAAATGAAGATAACTTTTGGGCTATGGAGTCAGGAATGAACAATGCATCGACAAATCATGAAAACTCTCAAGAGGAAAAGGCTAAATGAGGTGATGAGTCTGAGTTTATATCTAGAATTTGCATGGCATAAGAGGAAAAAGAAACATATAATTGCATCAAAGCATATTAAAATGAATTCTGAATTGATTAAGAAGAAATACACATAGACTAAATTGCTAAGCCAAGAGCATTGTGCGATGAATTATGGGCTTTTGATTCTCCAATTTAGACAGATGAAAGTGTAAATGAAATAAAAGATCACATGAATTACATACTATGAAAGAATACAGAACTCATATCACAGCCAATTAGAATCTTTTCATAAACAGTTCAAAAATTCGCTTCTGCATGTGTATATTCATTCTAGCTCCAAAGTTTTACAAAGTCTTTCTACTCAAAGGGCAAGCTCCTCTTTTTTCCATGCTTTCTATATCCTCAGGATGATATATATAAAATATTTATTGTGGGATTCAAAATGATTAAACTTCCCCATAGTTCTAAAAATAGAGGTCAGTTACAAAAGAGTAAAATATAACGACAATTTTCCTACATTATAGGGATCGTTACAAACAAGTCTGGCATATTTGAGATTTTTATTTGAACGCCATATGTCCAAAATTTTCTGGAACGTACTAATTTCTACTTGAGAATTCATTCTAGCTTGGTGATTTCTTCCCTTAGCGTGCTCAACCAGACTGGTTGATTTTCGCCAACGCTTTCAACCGCTTCAGTTCTGATTACCGTCTTCTGTCATTTGCTCCACCTCTTCTTCACCACTCGCTTGTAGATTCCATTCACGTGTCCGTTGATGATTAGATCCCTCCTGACAAGATTTATTCTGACCTGTGATTCTGGTTCCGTCGCAGGGTCAGTATAGAATTTTTTCGCTAAAATATGTGCAATCAACCTTTCTTCCTTACTCGCCGATAAACTTGCCATGTTATTTGAAAACCTTGTTTCACTGGATATCATTTGATTGGCCTTGTCCATGTCTTCCAATTTTACAGAGAACACGATTTTTGTTTTCTTAAACTCTACATAAATCTGGAAGTCAGTCCAATTTTGGATTACTCTACTTATGAATGAGACGATGATTTCTCGGAACAGAATAACGCCACCCATATTTTGAAGATCAGTAGTCATCGAGTTCTAATCATGAATTACTGATAGGATTACTTGCAGGTACATTGGTTGTTACACATTATTT
>JZKD02S1718982.1:0-14030 GCA_000966675.3 Picea glauca
ACTTCAAAACTTCTTTCACTATGATGTTGATCTGCTTGTTGTTTCATGCGATTTTGTGCCATGGTTAGGTTGTCCTTTAATATTTGGAGAACTTGTTGTTGATGCTCGATGTGATTTTCCACTACCTGAACCTTAGATTTTTATTTTAGAGAAGAAGTGATGGAAGGAGGGTGGTATCCATAGAGTGCCATAAATGGTGTCATTTTTGTTACAGTATGAAAGGAAGTGTTATACCACCATTTTGCCAAGGGTAACCATTTGAAGCATTGTGTTTGTTTATCAGAGACAAAGCAACGAAGGTAGCCTTCTAGAAATTTTTTCACTATCTCAGGTTTTCCATTAGAATGAGGATGATAGGATGAACTATGAGCCAATTGAGTACCCAAGAAATAAAATAATTCTTTCCAAAAATGTCCAGTGAAGATAGGATCTCTATCACTTACAATAATCTTTGGGATTCCATGTAGTTTTTGAACTGTCTCTATGAATGCAGTGGCAATTGTAATGGATTTGAAGGGATGAGAGAGTGCACAAAAGTGTGTGTACTTGGTCATTCTATCAACAATCACCATGATGACACTCTTTCCTTCAGACTTCGGTAACCCTATGATGAAATCCATGGAAACCTCCTCCCAATGCTGACTTGGGATGGCTAACGGTTGTAAAATACCTCAAGTCTTAATTGTTTCCACCTTATTTGTTGGAAAACAAAAAATTATGTTATAAACCTTTGAACATCAGTTTTAAGGCCATCCCAAAAACATTCCTTCTTGACCCTATGGTAGGTTTTCAAAAATCCCGAGTGCCTTCTTACTAGAGAGGTGTGCAATTCCAATAGTACCTTTTGTTTGATTTGGGAGTTATTACATAAATATAAGAGATATTTGTACCATAGTGAATCATATTTCCATGTAAATGTATCTAATGCACTGGAATCCTGCTGCAACCTTTGAATGAGAGTCCACACATTTTCTTCATTCTTCCATTCATCCCTCGCTTTTATTATCCAATTGGGTTGGATGATTGAGATAGCATAGAGAAAGGCCTCAACATCTTCATCCTTTATTGAGAGTGCATCTGCCACAACATTTTTCTTCCCTTTTTAATAGATGATTTCAAAATCATAACCCAATATCTTGGTCACCCATTTTTGTTGTTCTTCTGAAGATAGTCTTTGTTCCAAGAATTATTTCAGACTATCATGATCTATTTTGAAGTTGAAGTGCATACCTATTAGGTAAGGGCGCCATTTCTTCAATGCATGTAGTCTTTTCATCATTTCCTTCTCATAAATGGGTTTTTGTAAGTCCTTTCCCTTGAGTGGCCAACTTTCAAAAGCTAGGGGTCTTCCTTCATGCATTAGGGAAACACCAATGCGATTTCCCGAGGCATCACATTCTGCAATAAAGGTTTTTGTGAAGTCTGGTGTGGTCAAGATAGGAGATTTACACATCACCTCTTTAAGTTGTTCAAAATATTTAGTTTCCTCTGAAGTCCATGAAAATTCATCCTTCTTAGTTAGTTCCATTCAAGGTGTTGCTATTCTCCCATAGTTTCGAACAAACTTGTGGTAGTAACCTGTCAAACCCAAAAATCCTCTAATATTCTTCAATGTTTTGGGAATCGGCCAGTCCATCATGGCCGTAATTGGGTTAGGGGCTACCTTGACACCTTCATAAGATACAATATGACCCAAATACTCTACCTCCGTCACCCCAAATAAACATTTGGACTGTTTGGCAAATAGTTGTTTATCCTTGAGTGGTTTTATCACCTTTTCAACATGTCGCACATGATCCTCCCAAGACTTGTTATAAATTAGTATATCATAAAAAAATACTAACACAAATTTTCGAAGGAAGGGCTTGAAAATGGAATTTATCAACCCTTGGANGGAAGGTGCATTTGTAAGGCCAAAAGGCATGACCAAAAATTCATAATGGCCTTCATGAGTTCGGAATGTTGTTTTTCGGATATCTTCTTCCTTCATTCTAATCTGATGATACCCTGAATGGATATCCAAATTTGTTAAATAGATTGCTCCATGTAGTTCATCTAACAATTCATCAATGACAGGAATGAAAAAGTTATCTTTAATAGTGATCTTGTTGAGATCTCTATAATCTAGACACATACGCCATGAACCATCTTTTTTGAATACCATTACCACCTGTGTAGAGTAAGAAATTTGGCTAGGTCTAATAATGCCATCCTCTAACATTTCTTCAACCATATGCTCAATTTCACTCTTTTGGGCACAAGGTTATCTGTACGTCCTGATGTTTGGAGGAAAACTCCTGGGAATTAGGTGAATATCATGATCATGATTTTGAGTGGGTGGAAGACCTTTGGGAATATCTTCAAATAATTTGGAATTCTTATTAATGATCCCTTGGAGATCTAGAGGAATATATGTATTAGATGTTTGAACATCTAGTGAGCGTAGTTGTGCAATAACACCTTGATTCCCCTTTTTCAATAATTTTTTCATGCCATTAGAGATTATCATCATACTGGGTTTCCCTGTGATACCTCTTAACTCAATTTATTTTCCTTCCAATGAAAATTTCATGAAAATTTCTTGAAAATTAAAATCCACTGTTCCTAATGATTGTAACCATTAGATTCCTAGTACAACATCAACCCCGCCCATGGGTATAGTAATCATTGGACTATTCATTACATATTCCCCCATAGTAATATTGAGCTTATTGCATTTTCCTAAGAAATTGATAATTCCTCCATCTGCAATTATTACTTGAAACTTTGGCGCTCGATATACAAAGAAATTGAGAGATTTGGCTAATTTATAGTGAATGAAATTATGAGTACTACCAGAATCAATTAGTACTATTACCTTTTTCTTTCTGATATATCCTTCTATCTTGAGGGTTTGAGGAATTCTAATTCTAGACAATGCAGTACACGATATTGTGGGAGTCAACACTTTAGAAGAAATTGCTTCTACATTTTCATCTTGATATGGTTATTGTTCTTGTTCTTGTTCTTTTTCTTCTTCCTCTTCACAATATATGTAGAATAATTTCTTCTCACCACACTTATGTCCCTTACTGTACTTGTTGTCACAATTAAAGCATAAACCTTTTGCTTTNCTCTTCCTCCATCTTTATCTTACATTCTTCACATAAAATTCTGAGTGTTTCAAACCTAGATAGATAGTCTCCAAGGCAAGAAAAATCACTTGGACTCAAGGTCAGTATTTGATTTTCTAACTGTTGTGCTTGAATAATATTGAGTTTACCAAAGACAGATTCAATATTTTCCCAAGCTTCTTCGGGGTCATCAATGTATTGAATGTGGTACCTTAAATTAGAAGAGATGGAAATTCTGATTAGTCCATGTGCTTCATCATTCCTATTATCCCACTTGGCTTTCTTATCAACATTAGTGGGTTCCTTTTCCTTTCCCAATGTAATCCGGTACAAGCCTTTACTTCTTAATAAATCTTCCATATGAGATTTCCATTGGAAGTAGTTGTTGCTGGTAAGCAAGATGGTACTTGTATAAGCCATATTAAATATGCAAATAATGTGAATTTAAAAACTAAAACTGATGATCTATATGGAAAGAGCTCGAAAAGTTATGCGGTTTAAAAAAAACGGCACTGAAAATGAACTTCCGATGTGAGAGTTATGCCCTTTTAAAAACGGCATAAACGGTAACCAAATGACCACGTGATAGTGTAAGTTGCTTTATGAAGTGACCCACTTTTATAAAGAGAAGTGGGGATCAATTTTACAATGAAGTTACCTTATAGAAAAAAGGTTGCATGAAAAATAACTCTAAAATAAAATATTAAAGCTACTTATAGTGATTCACTTTTATACTTGAAGTGAAATACACTTTAAATTTTTTGCATAACTTTTTCAAAAAAGGTAACAAAAGAGAGACTTGAACTCAAGACCTCTTACTTAATAAGACAAATTTTAACCAAATGGTCTAGAAAAACATAATGTAATGTTCAAAAGCAGGATTGGGGTTGTTGTTGTTGTTGTTGAAGGCAGCCTTGGAGAGCATGCTAAAAAAAAAAACTCTTTTCACACAAGAAAAAAAATTCGCTTCTCGATGACAACAAGGGTTAGATCTCGGTTAGCTTACTCGGAAGATGCACCTTTTCCTATTTGTTTCTGATTTTCTGAGATCACATAGGGCATAGGGAAAAGAGAATACACATATCTAAAAGAGTAGAAACCTGGAAATAAAAAATTCCAAAACCAAAATAAAACCCAAAAAACTTCTCTGCAAAAAATTAAAAAAATGTGTATTCAAACTTTATACCTCCGGATCTGACTATAATGGTCGTATCTTGGGAAAAAAAAAACCTTTTCGAGTGAAACAAAAAGTGTTCCTAAATGCAATGAGTGCTTCAGACACAATGGAATAGTCCTCTCAGCCCAGAAATGTACAGAAGAGATAGAAAATGGAGATGAGGCAACTTGTCTTCACGATCTCGATCTACAATAGGAGAGGATCTTTAAACAGGCTCTGATACCATGTTCGAAAACACAGTTATTCCAACAGAGGATGAACACCTTCAGTAACCACTCACATAATCAGATCAAATATCAACACACAGATGTTTTCACGTGGTAAACCCCTATGGGGAAACATCCATGGCCCCAACCAACGTGACCACTTGGAAACGTTTTTTAATGTAAATAAAAATATTACAAAGAGATTTTACAAGAGAGTTTCTCACAATCAATCATCGACAAATGACCCTCCATGCTCTTTAAATAGAGATCATGGACCAATCAGGTGCTAAGCCACATATCAATGGCCATTAAGATTGAGGAGAGTATGAACTGTCGAATCACTCTATGTCGGGAACATATCGTGACAGTCGGATTTCCTAACTACAAATGCATACTAATGAATACTAAAGAAACACACTAGAAAACACACTTTTACCTAACTACACAATAGACCAAGTAGATCTTACTAACTCCTAAGTGTCTAAATATCCTAATGGAAAGTATGCAAATATTTTTTTATTTTTGATATAATGAAAAGAAAATGTAAGGAATGAATAATAAGAACCTCACATAAAGGCCCTACTACAAGAAAAAAGACACAAGACAAGCAGGATCCCAAGAAGCAACTACCCAGACCAGTATGCAAGGAAAAAAGATGAGAAACCTGACAAGAAAGGAGTTCAACCAAAAATTCAACAATAAAAAGGCTTCTTATCACTTTGTAGGCACTTAATAGTTAGAATAGGGACCCAAGAAGACTCAACAACCAGTAAAAGTTACCCAAAAAACACCAAACTCATCCATAAATACTTGAGATATTATGTACGTGATTGTTTAGGGAACAAACACGTATACACGCACCCTGAATATAGACAACTCGTGTATGTACATGTTTTTCAAGGGAAAACCCATGTATAGAAACCAAAACACTTCCAAGGAAAGGGTTAAGCTAATAAACTCAGATGCAATATGATGTCAAGAAATAGGAGACAACGAAACACAGGAAAATCAAGGATAAAACACTCAATACCCCAAAAAGGAGATATCCCTAGTGGAGTCGCCAATTTTGTTACAAGGAAAATATATCTATGGATAGGGTTAAACCACAACAGATGGAACAAAACCTATAAATCAATTATAATCTCAAGTATTCTACATAAATGAAATGCTAACAAGATAAGGCTAGCAGCCTACCATGTATGGACGTTCGAAGAACAACATAGTTGAGCATGCCACCCAAAAATTTATACCTACAACTTGTCCTCAACAACCAAGATATGAAAGCATGTGGTGATGATATATAATGTCAGCATATAAATTAGCATATTCTATTAAGAACCAAATATCAATATAGCATAGAATAACCTCAGAATAAGTACTCAATGCCTTGAAAAAGAGAGAAATTCATATAATAAGCCTCTTTGAGGGGCAACCTACTTATACACCACACAAATTTCCAAGTACAAAATGATTCCAAATGAAAATGTCTCCTTGGTATATATAGGATACTACGAGGTACAATTACAACTAATGGACCCAAGTCGACATAAATAAAATAACATTACTAATGTAATATTCCCCAATTAAGGGGTAATGTGCCACTATTTAAGGCTTAACATGCCCCTCCTCTTCAGACAAGTGTTTTCCACAATGCTTGAGTAATAATGGATGCTTTTGTATAAAATACTCAACTTCCCAAGTGGAATCTTCAACAGGAAGTATCCTCCACTTAATGAGATACTCTGAAATAGATCTATTCCTCAATTGGTGAATTCTTTTGTTAGTGATGGCTTTAGGCTCCAAAAGGATTTTTCCTTCCTCGTCAAGTTTTGGAAATATAGTTTGAACTGGGATCTTGTCACCTATAACCTTCTTTAAGCATGAAACATGGAAAACTGGGTGTACTCATGAGGATGCAAGCAACTCCAATTTGTATGCCATAGTACCAATATTTTGAAACACTTGATAAGGACCATAGTAATTTGGTGATAACTTATTATCCTTCTTGGCTTGCTTGAGGGACATCTGTTTGTATGGTTGTATTCTTAAAAACACCCAATCCCCTACTTCAAAACTTATTTCACTATGATGTTGATTTTCTTGTTGTTTTATGCGATTATGTGCCATGGTCATGTTGTCCTTTAAGATTTGGAGAACTTGTTGATGATTGATGTGATCTTCCACTACTTGAACCTATGATTTTTATTTTCGAGAAGAAGTGATGGAAGGAGGGTGGTATCCATAGAGTGCCATAAATGGTGTCATTTTTGTTTCATTATAAAAGGAAGTGTTATACCACAATTTTGCCAAGGGTAACCATTTGAACCATTGTGTTTGTTTATCAGAGACAAAGCAACGGAGGTAGCATTCTAGACATTTATTCACTATCTCAGGTTTTCCATCAGATTGAGGATGATAGGATGAACTATGAGCCAATTGAGTACCCAAGCAATAAAATAATTCTTTCCAAAAATGTCAAGTGAAGATAGGATCTCTGTCACTTACAATAATCTTTGGGATTCCATGTAGTTTTTGAACTGTCTCTATGAATTCAGTGGAAACTGTAATGGATTTGAAGGGATGAGAGAGTGCACAAAAGTGTGCGTACTTGGTCTGTCTATCAACAATCACCATGATGACACTCTTTCCTTCAGACTTCAGTAAACCTGTGATGAAATCCATGGAAACCTCCTCCCAATGCTGACTTGGGATGGATAATGGTTGTAAAATACCTCAGGTCTTAATTGTTTCCACCTTATTTGATGGAAAAAAAAATTTATGTTATAAACCTTTGAACATCATTTTTAAGGCCATCCCAAAAACATTCGTTCTTGACCCTATGGTAGGTTTTCAAAAATCCTGAGTGCCCTCTTACTAGAGAGGTGTGCAATTCCAATAGTACCTTTTGTTTGATTTTGGAGTTATTACATAAATATAAGAGATATTTGTACCATAGTGAATCATTTTTCCATGTAAATGTATCTGATGCACTAGAATCCTGTTGCAACCTTTGAATGAGAGTCCACACATTTTCTTCATTCTTCCATTCATCCCTTGCTTTTATTATCCAATTGGGTTGGATGATTGAGATAGCATAGAGAAAGTCCTCAACATCTTCATCCTTTATTGAGAGTGCATCTGCCACAACATTTTTCTTCCCTTTTTTATAGATGATTTCAAAATCATAACCCAATATCTTGGTCACTCATTTTTGTTGTTCTTCTAAAGATAGTCTTTGTTCCAAGAAGTATTTCAGACTATCATGATCTATTTTGAAGTTGAAGTGCCTAACTATTAGGTAAGGGCACCATTTCTTCAATGCATGTAGTGTTTCCATCATTTCCTTCTCATAAATGGGTTTTTTTAAGTCCTTTCCCTTGAGTGGCCCACTTTCAAAAGCCAAGGGTCTTCATTCATGCATTAGGACAACACCAATGCGATTTGTCGAGGCATCACATTCTGCAATAAAGGTTTTTGTGAAGTCTAGTGTGGTCAAGATAGGAGATTTACACATCACCTCTTTAAGTTGTTCAAAATCTTTAGTTTCATCTAGAGTCCATGAAAATTCATCCTTCTTAGTTAGTTATGTTAAAGGTGTTGCTATTCTCCCATAGTTTCAAACAAATTTGTGGTAGTAACCTGTCAAACCCAAAAATCCTCTAATATTCTTCAATGTTTTGGGAATCGACCAGTCCATCATGGCCTTAATCGTGTTAGGGTCTACCTTGACACCTTCATGAGATACAATATGACCCAAATACTCTACCTCCTTCACCCCAAAGAAACATTTGGACTATTTGGCATATAGTTGTTGATCCTTTAGTAGTTGTAGCACCTTGTCAACATGTCACACATGATCCTCCCAATACATGTTATAAATTAGTATATCATAAAAAAATACTAACACAAATTTTTTAAGGAAGGGATTGAAAATGAAATTCATCAACCCTTGGAATGTGGAAGGTGCATTTGTAAGGCCAAAAGGGATGACCAAAAATTCGTAATGGCCTTCATGAGTTCGGAATGTTGTTTTTGGGATATCTTCTTCCTTCATTCTAATATGATGATACCCTGAATGGATATCCAACTTTGTTAAATAGATTGCTCCATGTAGTTCATCTAACAATTCATCAATGAAAGGAATGAAAAACTTATCTTTAATAGTGATCTTGTTGAGATCTCTATAATCTAGACACATATGCCATGAACCATCTTTCTTGAATACCATTACCAGCGGTGCAGAGTAAGAACTTTCACTAGGTCTAATAATGCCATCCTCTAACATTTCTTCAACCATATGCTCAATTTCACTCTTTTGGGCATAAGGGTATCTGTATGGCCTGATGTTTGGAGGAAAACTCTTGGGAATTAGGTGAATATCATGATCATGATTTCGAGTGGGTGGAATACCTTTGGGAATATCTTCAAATACTTTGGAATGCTTATTAATGATCCCTTGGAGATCTAGAGGAATATATGTCTTAGATGTTTGAACATCTAGTGAGCATAGTTGTGCAATAACACCTTGATTCCCCTTTTTCAATAATTTTGTCATGCCATTAGAGATTATCATCATACTGGGTTTCCCTGTGATACCTCTTAACTCAATTTATTTTCCTTCCAATGAAAATTTCATGAAAATTTCTTGAAAATTAAAAGCCACTATTCCTAATGATTGTAACCATTAGATTCCTAGTACAACATCAACCCCACCCATGGGTATAGTAATCATTGGACTATTCATTACATATTCCCCCATAGTAAGATTGATCTTATTGCATTTTCCTAAGCAATTGATAATTCCTCCATCTACAATTATTACTTGAAACTCTGGAACTGGATATACAAAGAAATTGAGAGATTTGGCTAATTTATAGTGAATGAAATTATGATTACTACCAGAATCAATTAGAACTATTACCTTTTTATTTCTGATATATCCTTCTATCTTGAGGGTTTGAGGAGTTCTAATTCTAGACAATGCATTACACGATATTGTGGGAGTCAACACTTCAGAAGAAATTGCTTCTACATTTTCATCTTGAGATGGTTATTGTTCTTGTTCTTGCTCTTTTTCTTCTTCCTATTCACAATATATGTAGAATAATTTTTTCTCAGTACACTTATGTCCCTTACTGTACTTGTTGTCACAATTAAAGCATAAACCTTTTTCTTTTATTTCCTCCAATTTTTGAGGTGTCAACCTTGTAGGTTGAGGCGTTTTAGAAGAAGGAGCATTATTCTCTCTATAGATGTTAGGATTGGTCCTTCTAGTAGCCATAACCATATATTTCAACATTTCTTGCCACCCTAAATTCATTATCGAATAATTTGGGTTCACAAAGGAGAACCTCATGTTGAATGTTATCCTTTAAAGTTCCTATGAATACATCAATCAAGTGCTCATTTGGAATATCTTTTACCTTTATATTCAATCTTAGGAAGTTATCAATGTGCTCTATAACTGAACCCTTTTGCTTGAGATTTATCAATTGGCTATAGAAGGTATTGCTCCTTGTATCCTCATAGTGTGCTATCATTTTTTCCATGAAAATTGTCCAAGTGACGAGTGATTTGCGAGAACAAAGCCATAGATACCATACAAATTGATTGGGTTCTAAATATAAAGAAGAATTTCATACCTTTTTTGTATGTGTCACATTATGTAGATCAAAGAATTGCTCCATCTGAAATATCCATGTGATTGGGTCCTTGCAATCAAAGTTCCTCTTAGGAACATGGTTGGTCTTCAACCCAAATTTGGAGTTTCTCCATTCTTGATTCATCTTCCTTGTGTCCTCATCATGAATTTCATGGGATACATTTTCACTTTCAGGTGCCCTCTCTATTAGGAAAATTTTCAATCCTTCCATGATCTCCCATTTTAAACCATCCATCTTAGTATCCGTTATTGCCTCCAATTTAGCTTCAGTTGAATCCATCATCCCTTGCAGTTCATCTTTTTTCACTGTCTTATTTTGTAATTCATTTATCTCCCTACACATTTCTTCACCTTCATAAAGAGTCCAAGTAGGACTGTCTGGAGACTTATTTGGTGTAGAATTTCCCTTTTTGGGTGGCATGTTGGCCAAGTATTAGTTTTGAACCTTGATTTTGAGGTGGTTCTTCTAGACAATCTTTCTTATTCTGTATCTCCAAAGTTTCAGCCCTTCTGGGTATGAAAATTTATTTTTTGTAGTTCTCAGATATTTCTTCTCTGCAATTCCATAGGTTTGATCAAAATTAGATGTGCCAAGTGGAAGTTATGGTAACTTCCCCACAACTTGATGATTTTTTTCCTTTCCAGGATATCTCACTTGTATAGCATGCCCCACACAAAATAATTGATATAACATTATGAAAACTATACAAAAAATACTAAGGACTGTCCTCTATCTAATGCAATCAGTCTCACTCAATTTGGATACTCTAGGAAGAAGTTGTGATTTTTTTACCTGGAACACCTGCTTGAGACTAGTCAGATACCCTATCTTCCATAGGGTGTATCTACAAATATAAGATGACCCAAAATATGCAATTTTTACCATAGATACCTTACTAATTTATGTGAATAGCCTACATATTTTAGGGTCTGAAACATTACATAAAATTTTTTATAGAGAAAATTCCACAATGACTTAATTCAGGATGATTCCATAACCCTATCTTACACAGGATGTATCTCCGAAAGTATAAGGCCTCAAGAAATGAAATTTTAACCCAACGTACCTTGCTCCGTCTACTAAATATACAACAAGTTGTTCCTTCTGAAAGGTTTCATAAAAAAATTTATAATGAAAATGCAAGGTGTCTCAGATGTAGCAGCGAAACCCCAAGACCTTGAGCTCTGATACCATATGTTAAGAACCAAATATCAATATAGCATAGAAAAACCTCAGAATAAGTAATCAATGCCTTGAAAAAGAGAGAAATTCAGATAATAAGTCTCTTCGAGGGGTCAACCTCCTTATACACCACATAAATGTTCAAGTACAAGATGATTCCAAATGAAAATGTCTCCTTGGTATATATAGGAGACATTGAGGTACATTTACAACTAATGGACCCAAGCCAACATAAACAAAATAACATTACTAATGTAATATTCCCCAATTAAGGGGTAATGTGACACTATTTAGGGATTAACATAATCTATTAACATACATGACAAATAATCCCATGGAAATTAATTCAAATATTTTCAAGATATCAATTGGACGAGAAAAAAGTATTTATATTAACATAATCAACATAAGTACATAGGTGACAAACTTATGTAATGGACCATATTGGAACCGGGAAACTAATTTCCTCCAATTGGGACTCCACCACTTCAATCCTCTACAAAGGCAAGATTATATGTAGGAGTCAATTGGGTTCTCCATCAAAAAGTAGGAAGATATTGGGGGATGAATAGAAGAAGTTTAGAATTTCAAGGACAAAGGGATGCAAACTCAATATGAAGTGAAATTTATCCAGGGTGTCTTTTCTATCAAAGTTTAATTCTCCATTAGGCTTGGATATGAATCAATTTATAGCCTCTAAATGGAATTGAAGGGTCAATTCAAAATTTTTCCAATAGATGGAAGGTCAAGGATCATGGATCACGTGACATGACATGGAAACATGACATATGTTTTAATTTTTGAGCACCAAACTCGATGTACATGGGTTGTAGTGGAGCAACCTGCATATACACTTGTCTAACTGGTAGGGTGTGTATATGTAAAAAAATATGTATTTTTGGATCTAGAGTG
Source organism: Picea glauca (assembly GCA_000966675.3). Classification (NCBI taxonomy): domain Eukaryota; kingdom Viridiplantae; phylum Streptophyta; class Pinopsida; order Pinales; family Pinaceae; genus Picea; species Picea glauca. The sequence continues at coordinate 12,254 of JZKD02S1718982.1, forward strand.
AACAAAAAGGGGACTTCAAGTCAGCAGAGGGAAATGGAAGGCCATCCAAGAAAGATGCATGGAGTGAGGAAATTGTTTTTGTAACACCTGATCTCTCAGAAAATGGTATTTAATTAGGATATGATTGGTTTTAGAATGCATAACAAGATTCTTAGAGATATTTATGGAACTGGTATTGTCATAGTTAATAGTGATTGGATGATCATATTTCACTTGTACATATTCTATGGTTTGTTTCATCCAGATTACTTGTGTGCAACAAGATGGAACAACAATGTACTATGCTTCTGCTATATATAGTGATATAGATGTTTTCTTTTTACTTAACAATAATGCCAGAAATTTTCCCAGGTAGAATGATCTTATACTAGTAATTTTCTTTTCATCTACACTACCATCCCAATCTGCATCAGTATATGCAGTCAATGTAAAATATTTTGTTTTTGGAAGCCATAAACTAGACTCCAGGGTTCCTTTAAGATATATGAATATCCTTTTTATTTCCTTCATGTGAGTTTCTTTAGTTGCAAATTGAAGTATACCTACTACTCCTATATCATGCAAGATATTTGGTCTTGTTGTTGTTTCATATAACAAGCTACCAACCATTGATCTGTACATGGTTTGGTCTACTCTTGGTGAATCATGATCTAGGCTTAGTTTGTATCCTCTGACCATGGGATTGCACATGGGTTTACTGTCTTCCATTTGGAATTTATTTAACATTAATTTGATATATTTAGTTTGGGAAATGAATATTTATTTATCTGTTTGAGTGACTTGAAAACTTAGGAAACAATTCAGTTCTCCTAGCATAGACATTTAAAACTCTTTCTGCATTTATGTAGAAAACATTTTTCTTAGTATAGTAAGATTACTTCCAAATATGATATCATCTAACTATACCACCACAACAATGGTATATTGATTCTCAATTTTGATATATAGGTTTCTCTCAGCAGTCCCTCTATTATGTCCTTGTTTTTGAAGATATTGATCAAGTCTTGAGAACCATGCTTTAGGGGCTTGTTTAAGACCATACAAATCCTTCTTTAGTTTGCACACATAGTCTTAATTTTCTTTTAATATGAATCCTCCAGGTTGCTCAATATATACTTCTTCCTCTAATGTTCCATTTAGGAATGCTAACTTGACATCCATTTGATAAATTTTGAAGTTTCTGAAGCATGGAAATGCTAGGAACATTCTGATGGCCTCTAGTCTTGCTACTGGGCAAAGAGTATCATCAAATTCAATAACTTCCACTTGGGAATATCCTTTGCATACTAATATTTTTTTTTTCTTTATGATCTGTCCATTTTCATTGAGGTGTTTTTTTAATATCCACTTGGTTCCTACCACATTCTTGTCTTTTGGTCTAGGGACAAGTTCCCGTGTATGATTTTTATCAATTTTTTCAAGTTCCTTGTTCATTGATTTTATCCAGTCTTCACTCTTGCTGGATTTTGCAAAAAAATATGGTTATATTATTGAAATCATTTCCTGTTCATAATCAAATCTAAGTTTCCTTCTTGTTTCTACTCTTGCATATTTATCACCTATAATTTTATTTTTAGGGTGATTCTTTTGAACTCTTTTTGATGGTGATTTTCGTAAGGGTGTTTATTCCTCATCCTTCTCTTCATCATTTTGTGGTTTATTATTGTAAGGTAGCTAGAGAGGTAATGGGGGGGCCCAGAGGGCCCATAGTGATAATAGTGGAGGTCATTCAATGTAAGGTGGACTAGGTCCACTATATTATTAAATAAGGCCCACT